>MU189261.1:28893-53561 GCA_016904865.1 Pissodes strobi | reverse complement strand
AGAAACGAGAGCAGACACCAACCGGACGAAAAGAGCACTACGGACGACCGAAATGAAGGCCCTACGAGCGATCAAACTAAGGGACAGGCAGCGAAGCAATGAAATCCGGGAGCGATGCGATGAGATGCCAGATGTTGTTAGATGATCACGAGGAAGAAGAAGAGAGTGGAGAGAGCATGTCGATAGGATGGGAAACGATAGACTCGCCAAGGCCGCATACAAGGAAAACCGAGCACGACCAGATCCTTAGAAAGACCACCAAAAAGATGGGCTGACTCCTGGACTTCATCGCCACAGGACATCGAATAAAAAGTTGGGGAAAACAGGACATAGTCCTATCAAAAGGAAGAAGAAGAAGAAGAATTTATTTTAATATACAAGTTTGCATGATTTGATTCGGCGAAATACCAAATCTTACAGAAAGTAGAAAGCTGTAATTGCTCAACATAATTACAATACCAGTTTAACTATCGATTTCAATAGTGTTGCTATTTTTCATTTTTTACAGAATTAATAGATGTTAGTGCCCATCAGATTCGCCTGAATTTATGTTTTCTTTAAATATAATATTTGATAAACATTTTAAAACAAAATATTAAAATTATGATAATTTGCATGCAAACACAGCAGTAGAAAAACTTATTTTAATATCTCAGTTAACTTCAATAGGATTCGGCGAAATACTCTTACATGGTAAAAAATTAAACCATGTGAATGCGCAAATGTATTTTTTGATCTGGGAATTAAAAATATTTGTCTTTCCTCTTGGTTTCTCTGGTGGCAGCGAGAGGTGTTTTGAGCAGGTACCGTTCGTCTTATGATTTTTGTTGTATCTTGTGCAGCGAATAATAATTCAATTAAGATTAGGATTTACGTGTGACATAACGGAAATCGTCTGTTAAATTAAAACCGGCCATTTTTGCACGTGAAACTATTTTTCATCTGATTTTATCGATCTTTATCTTATCTTATATTAGTATCCTCTAAACCTCTAGGCCCACACAAAAGCTGGCTTACACTTTAGCCAGCTTTATTTAACAAATTATCACCATTTATGTGGTGGCAGCAAGAGGTGTTTTGAGAAGGTACCGCTCGTTTCTCTCTTGTGCTTTTTGTTGTATCTTGGGCAGGGAATTCAATTAAGTTTATGATTTACGTGTGACATATCGGAAATTGTCTGTTAAAGTAAAATCGGCCATTTTTGCACGTGAAATTGTTTTTCATCTAATCTTATTGATCTTTATCTTATCTTATATAAGAGCTCCAAACCTCTAGGCCCATTTAACAAAAGCTGGCTTACACTTTAGCCAGCTTTATTTAATAAATTGTCACCATTTCTGTGGTGGCAGCGAGGAGTGTTTTGAGAAGGTACCGTTCGTTTTTTGCTTATGCTTTTCGTTGCATCTTGTGCAGGGAAGGATAATTCATTTAGGTTTATGATTTACATCTGACATACCGGAAATTGTCTGTTAGATTAAAATCGGTTTGCTGAAGTAATTTTTGAGTTTGTCTTTTGTTAATACCAAATTTTTCTAAGACTTTTACGACTTGATATTTTTTTTATATATCTTATAGTTCCCGGAACCATAATATATGGATCCTTAGTGTGGATCCCAGAATATGTTTGATATTCAATTATACATTAGGTCTTATGAAGCAATTGATCAACTAGATCAATTAATGATATTTAAATAAAAATAATATTAATTTGTATTTATTTAAAGATTAAAAACGTCCATTGAATATTGCATCTAATAGATGTTGGAAAATGATGCGAAATATTCCAACTGGCAACGCCGAGCATTTTAAAGACAATTTAATGGAAATTGAAAAATATCGAGATGTTCGAAGTTTGGCAAAGGTAATAGTTGACAACTATTTTCTCGCCTCGAAGAAGATAGTGGAAAGTAACGAGCTTCTAAACTTTTGTTAGGTAAAGTACATTATTTATATTCTTGAATGCACCAAATCGATGTACTTACCGTTACTTTTATTTATTTGATATCGGGAACATCGTATTGATGTTAAACATAAAGTTCGAAACGGAACAGCTGTATTTTTGTAATAGAAGTGTATATATATATTTCGAATATGATACTTCAGCAAACATTAAATATTGAAAACACTCTTTGATATATGCCTGCCGTTTGTTCCAGGGTATTCTTACATATTTTTAAATGCTTTTAACGTAAAAACCGATATAGAAATCGAGGTGCAGGTTGAACGAACTAGTTTATCATGCTTTATATGATTATGGGGGCAAGTTTTTAAATCAATCATTGCTTTATGCGCTTTATGCGAAATAACGGTATTGATGCCCATAAATTTATCCGCTAGTTAAAACATGAAAAATCGTTTTGATTTTTATTGGCATGTGTTAAACGGCAAAAGAGAATCAATTCAATTTTCGTTTCTAATGTTGGTTATTCGCTTTCTGCTTATTAGTTTTATTATGTCCTGAGTTTTTGACTTGTTTTCATTTTTACTGCTGTCGTCACTGCTTGTATGCAATTTTTTTTTACAAAAAATACCCCATTTTAAAAAATAATTCGTGTTACTTATAAGAATTTATAAAAACTGTAATACGCACTAAAATGTTTACTAAAAATGCCGCCTGTCGCAAATGGCGCCGAGAACCGACAGCCGAAAATGGAAATATATTCATCACGACTAGAAACCAGTGCAAGCGGACCATCGACGAGAGCAAGGAGGGATATGACGAGCAGATCAAGAACAAGCTTCTCAACTGTCCTGACGGACCAAGATACTTTTGGTCAGTTGCCAAAGCTGTCAATCATGGTTTCTCAAAGACGTCAGTTCCACATCTGAAAAAAGATCATGGCTCAATAGGGGAAACGCCCAAAGAAAAAACAAACATTCTTGCCGAAATATTTGCATCAAATTCTTCAATGACAGACTCTCCTAACTATCCCGAGAGTGAATTCCTCAATGCCAGCTCTGGTATTTCGCCAACGCGAAATGAAACGAATACTCAAAAGCCTAGACACTAAAAAGGCCACAGGACCAGATGGCGTTCCTGCAATAGTGCTTAAGAAATGTACTGCTGAACTATCAGCTCCACTACGCAGGCTTTTCTCCCTATCATACAGAACTGCATGCTTTCCTTCTAGCTGGAAATGCGCTTAAGTGCAACCAATCCCGAAGAAGGGTAAAAAACGATTCCAAATAACTACCGTCCAATTGCCCTAGTTTCCATCATGTCCAAAGTCATGGAGAAACTGATCAATGAACAGCTCTTGAAATATTTCGAATCGGCAGGCAGCATAAGCGACCGGCAGTATGGCTTCCGCAAGCACAGATCACCGGGAGATCTCCTGACTTACGTGACCTACCTGTGGACCGAAGCCATCGAGAGCTACGGCGCATCTCGTGCAGTGGCTCTCGACATATCCAAGGCATTTGAAAAGGTGTGGCATGACGGATTGTTAAGCACATTGATAGCATACGGACTACCACCAGCACTGCTTCTATGTCTTTCTAATTTCTTAAGGGATCGAAGCATCCGAGTTGGTATTGATGGACATCTCTCGGAGGAATTTAAAATCAATGCCGGAGTTCCTCAAGGGTGTATATTATCTCTCACACTGTTCCTGCTCTATATCTACGATCTCTTAGATAGGACAAACAATTCTATTTACAGCTATGCAGACGACAGCACTCTTATATCCTCATTCATGTCGCGGACTCCAATGACCGCTGCTCGTTCCCAACGCGAGCGAGAAAATCAGATTGCTGCCATAAATGAGGATATAAACGCCATTGTGGAATGAGGTGAGGAAAATAATGTCCAGTTTAACGCAGGAAATAGTCCAGCAGCTATCTTCTCAAAAAAAAAAAACAAACACAGCAGGACCTGACATCAATGGCAGGACAAGCACTGACCCTGGCCTTGTTCATAAGCTTACTGGGCATCAACGTAGAAAGCATCATATCTTGGCGTAATCACGTCAAAATCGCTAAGGTAGCAGCACAAAAGCTAGTAGCGCTCTATAGAGCAAAAAAGTTGTATACATCTCATCAGCTCTTACTGCTCTATAACGCCCAGATAAGACCATCTCTGGAATACTGTTCCCATCTATGGAGCTCGGCACCCAAACACTTGCTCAAGATATTTGACTCCATACAGAGGAAAGCAGTCCGTTTTGTGGATGACCCAGAGTTGACTAAAGACCTTGATAGCCTTGAACATCGAAGAAACGTGGCGGACCTATCTCTTTACTATCGATACTACTACGGAAGGTGTTCGAACGAGCTGGCACTTATGATTCAACGCAGAGTTGTGCCAAATAGAATCACCCGTCAAACATATACGATTCAGTTCGAACACCTAGGACGTCTCTGTTCCGGGACTTCTTTGTCTGGAGGACTGCCTCGCTCTGGAATGTACTTCCGAGTAACGTCTTTCCCGAAAACTACAACCTACAGCGCTTTAAGTCTAACGTCCACCATCTCCTCCGCGCACGCACCGCTCGCTGAGTGGCATCAGATTTTCTTTTTGTGTGTGTGCCGAACATAAAAAACTTAACCTTAACTGTTTTGCTTCTGTTTTTTTTTTAATTTTTATAATGAGACTACGATGAGGTTGCATCACAATTCCTTCAATGTTTAAAAACGCTTGCAACACGTTTTTTTCCATTAAAGTTAGCAAGTAAAGATTTTATTTAAAAACACACCTAGCACCGGAGAGTTGTGTCTGCAAAGCCCGGCGCCGGTAGTGGAGTTGTAGAGCCCAACTAAACTGGAAAAGCTCCGCTGGTGGTGTACGGGGTTGCTAGGCACGCTTATCAAACAAAGGAACTCAATCTTAAGTTCTTAACAAGAAAACAAGAAAACACAATCTAAATTTTAAGGAACAATCTATTTACTACTAAGTTCTTTTTCTCTTTAAACACAGCAACAATCCTACAGTAAAATTTCCAATTTAAAGACAAAGGAATGTCAAATGGCTATTAAAGTAATTGATAAATAGAGTACAATATGGAGATCGTACGGAGACCAATTCTGTTGTTAACTCGGTACTGTATGCCTTACAATTAAGTTCTCTAAACACTACGATCCGAAGTGATAATAATATGTAGTGATAAATGGCCACAATAATTATATCAATTGACCCGATGAATGAATAAAAAGAATAAAATTATTGAAAACTATCTTAAAGCTCGGCTGTCAATGCTTGAATTATATTAAAAAAAAAGAAAATTAAGATCGATTATATCAATCGGTCAGAAAAATAACTGAATAAGTAAAATTAATCTATCTTAAAGCTTGGCTGTCATAACTAGATTTATATTTAAATATTAATAATCGGCCAGAAAAAAAAATGAATAAATAAATGTAAGCTTCTGTACGATACCCCGTTAGATCCTGTCATCAAGCTCTGGTACAGGCGCCGGGCACCTGCAGGTACTGCTATGGCATTTGCCCCGAGGGTAGAACTAGCAGAGGATTAGGCAATAAAATTGGCCCGGAGATCGGATTGGCTGTAGTGTAGCCCGGATATAGGACTGGCCCGGAGATAAGATTGGCCCGGAGATAGGATTGGCCCGGAGATAGGACTGGTCCGGAGATAGGACTCTCGCTTTTGACGGAGGGTGACTAGAGAGTCGACGGTCTCGGTTCAGTAAGAAGAGCTCGGAAGCCTCTAGTGCAGTAGTTAAATCCCGATAAATCGGTCGTGTCAAAACACAAACTAGAAACCAACAAAATATCCCCAAAAAGGGTAGTATAAAATACAATACTAAATGTTGAGTCACTATGACTGCACTAAAGCAAACCTTCTTTTCACCTCGAAGGGTATTTCTAGAAGAACAAAATCATCGGTTCAGTCAATTTGCCTTCCCACTTCCACGAGATTAGAGAACTACGTCAGATCAGCAAGAAGTGATAGAGCTAAAAAAATGCCAAGCTATTCCATACGAGGAATATTTCTAAGATAATAAACGACTTAGTTCTCGTTTATTATGGTTGTAAAACGATGGCGGGAGCCACAATTAATGAGCTGAAATTAAATTGTTCAAGAAATACTAGAGAATATTCCCCAACAAAACGATAAACTTTTAAAAATCTAAATCGACAGCAGCAGTTATGGGAAATAGCACATTCCTACTACCCAGTGCCACCAACAGTACCAACCGAATATTGCTAGAATTGCAGCAGGCCGCGTGGAAAGATAAATATAAATATCTGAAACCAGCCAGAGCCAGAGGTCCCAAAAAGTTTTATCAGAAGTTGTCAAAAGTTATGAAATATTTGAACCGAAAATAAAATAAGAATTTGACGGATCTAATGAAGCTTAAAAGCAGGTTTTATTAACACAATTCTTAAAAATATAGAACGATTTGCTGGCCGTTCTACGGTAATGTAATATAAATTAAGCAAAGTTATACTAATAACATAATATCCTATTTTAGTGATTTAATCAAACCTAAGCGATCTGTGGTTCGGTTATCAACTAAAATAAAAATAGTCACAAAGTGCCTGAGGGCTACATAAGAGAAAGGGATGATCAAAACAGCTACTCAAGGCTACAACAGTGTTACAAAAGCTAATACAAATATATCGTTAACCTATATTTAGAATAAAATTAATTTACATTAATAAATCCGGCAACCTTAAGCTTATTGACAGCAAATCGACTAAATAAATTTGGAATTAATTAACCGATGAGTATTGACCTCTTTTCAATAATTCTTACCGCAAAATACAGCATTTTTTTGCTAAATGCAGCATATAAAATGAAATTTAAAAATATTTAACATTGGCCAAATCGGAATGTTACACGCTTTCTGGAGGCCGGTATATTGTAGAGGGTATTCAAATACGCCACATTACGATCCTATTTTTTCCGAACCTGGCCAACACCTAGCAACACGGACTACACATTCGCGAGCCAATCGCGTTTAATTTTACAGATATAATACCATATAGCATGCAAAATTTCTCAGTTCCTCTTCTCACGAAAACGACTACTTTAAAGGCAAGACATCGACGCAAAGACCAAATCTTCAGCAGCTATTTTTCTCTATACTTGATCCAAATACAGTTTGGCCGGTTCACATAATACAGTAAAGTACAAGTTAAAATGTATAATAAACTAAGTCAAGCATAAAGATCAATTTCTCAGTATTCACAATTAGACAGTAACTCATTTAAATCTATTATTGTCAAGCTTAAAGTCAACGAATGTATAAGTAATCGAAACTTCAAGTAATGTTCTTAAATTCGTTGAAAAAACATATAATTATATTCTATATGGTTAAAACGCTGCAGTAGCGATTCTCATTAGTCTAGTGATTTAAGATACAAGCCGAAAAATGATTAAACGACAAAGAATAATATCTGTAATATTTGATAAAGATAAAGATAAATATATTACAGTAATTAATTACAAAGGTAATTATTCCTTACGTCAAGAGGGGTATCAAAAGTACATATAGAGCGGCAAAGTCCCTAGACATATACACCAAAATTACACATATATTAAAATTAAATTAAATTTCACTAAGGCAATCAACGATAAAGGATGATAAAATTTTTGATTACAACTATGAATTTTCTTCAGTTGATAAAATATTTCTTATATCACAGTTTAAAACTTCGTCACTTCTATAGAAAGCTCTTCCCACCAAAAAGGTTCTCAACACTCCCTGGAACCTGGGAACTGGCAGCTGCCTCTTATCTTAGATCTTCTATCCTAATGCCAAACCCATGTCTTGTGAAGTAGTGATGGTAAGTTGCATTTGTACTATAAGAATTGGCGTTTATATGTGCATAAAGTATACATTCGTATACGTATCTAGAAGGAACAGTGAATATGTGCAAGTCGATAAAAGATTGTCTGACATCATCTCGGAAACCCAAGCCAGCGAATATCCGCATAGCTTCCCTCTGAATTCCAGAGATATTACTTGCACCGGCTGAGTGACCACAAACCAAGACACCATATGTTGCTGTCACCTGAAATATTGAATCGAAGGCTTGCAACAAAACATGGTCTGGCAATACCTTCTTTAGATTTCTTAGTAGAAAATTATACTTTGATAATTTTTTAGACTTGCAATCTATGTGCTTTTCAAATGTCAGCCCCTGGTCCAGATTTATGCCCAAAAACATTGACGTGTCAGGGTTCCCCATAGGTAGTTCCCTCAACCCAAAGAACATTGTCAATGTTTTGAAAGCATTCAAGCACATTCTGCTGGCAACAAACCACTCACCAAGCACCTGAAAGTTGTGGCTCAATGACAGTGACACATCCCCGATCATGCGACCAGTTTCAACAACTCCGCATCCGCAAACAACCACAAAGCAAGATTTGATGATGCCTCTAAAATATCGTTTACATAATATACGGAATAATGTAGGGCTAAGCACAGAACTTTGGGGGACGCCATGACATATTTATTTCTTCCCAGAAAGCTTACCACCATAATACAATTGTTGTTGACTTCTTCCTGTAAGGTATGAGCGCATGAATACTATACCATCCTCATCAAAACCATAGTGCCTTAGCTTATACAGCAGCAAGTCATGGCTGACACAGTCGAAGGCCGTTGACAACTCGCAAAATGTCGCTCCGACATAAGGCCCCCCGCCACAGTGCCCAACAGATCCACCAAAGCCAACACCGTAAACCGGCCACTTCTGAAGCCATACTGACACTTTGGAAAGGGTATGTTTAGTGTAGACTCGAGCACACATAAATAGTATATTAACGTTATTGACTTTGCAGACTAGATAAACTACCATGATATATCAGTGATTTTGTACTCTATATAAGCCGCCATGTCATAATATCTCAATGGACTCTCGTATAGATAAACTATAATTATTCCTATATTCCATACTTGTAAGCACTTCAAACATCACCATTCTTGTACATATGTATATACTTACAGACTTCAGTAATATTTTACATATGTACAGGGTGATCCGCTATATTTTGACCAATGGATATCTCGGTTAATATTGGTTTTAGAAAGATGTTTAAATTAGTGAACTTTTAGTATTTTCCCTGAACCATCATAAAATGAAATCAGAAAAAACAATCGAGCATCAGAAGTCACATATTTTTTATTAATTATGATTTTTTTAAATGGAATACCTGGTTTTTCTTTTCACCGTTTGATAGAGAATTCTTTTCTGATTTCAAATATATAAGGGTTGATGGCATTATTTTCAGCCGTTATGGAATTATATTGAATTTTATAAATCTACTTTTTTAAATAACTGACAATTTAGTAACCTAGTTTGACTAATTGTCATGGTTATTATTGTTTCTCTGACAAGCGGATGATAATGTCAATTGATTTCCTATGAATGATGGAATAAGCGTGGCGCACGTCAAGAACATAGACGGCGTCATCCAAAGGTAAATAATATTCCTAGTGCTAACACTTTTCGAAACAATTTTAAAAAGTGTCCCCCGCCCATTTAAATTTGAATGCAATCGCTCTATGGCATGTGCAATAAAATCGGATCCTTCATTATTTAAAAAAATAATTTCATTTTGTATATGAACTTCCATTTGTTCAATATCATTCAGCCGCATTGAACTTATTTTATCTTTCAAATATCCCCACAGAAATGTATTTAACGGGGTTAGGTCCGGAATGTAAGGAGGCCATCCACCACGACCAAATCAAGTCTCATAATTTTGATTTAAAAATTCCCTGACAAATAGAACACTATGAACCAGTGCATCATCCTACTGCCGTATAAAATGTCGTATGAATGACGCTGTTCACATCTATGAGACTCCGTTTTTTTATCGGCTCCGACAAGTATTCTCGGGTGTTTTGCGCCGCCGCACGCCCGATCAAAAATCGTGTCGGATCTCGATCGCATATGAGTTTGTATGGCGCTGTTCACCCCCACCAGCTTCCCTAAATCTTGAATTTTGATAGTTTATGCTTGCTGCAACTCGGGCCAGTAGATCGTTGAATCTAGTTATGGACATTCTGAAATAATTAAAGAACATATGCTCGTCACTTCTCAATTCAGTGATTAAGGTCTGAAAAGCTTCCAAAGAAAATCGCTCCTTCAGGATTGGGTGCACCCAAAATTTTGTTTTATTGACTAAGCTTTTTCGACGTCCATCGCGCACAGTCACCTCATGGAGAGTAACGAAATGGGCTTCAGCATCGATCGGGTTCGACATCCAACTAATTAAAAAGCGGATCCTACACCCGAGAAGTGAGAACGGGCTCCCAGTGTAATCCATCATTCGCATTATAAGATCCTTTACACAAATAGTGCACTATATAAAAATCGGCCTTTCCCATTGGTCGATCCGCATGGCCCTCCGCTCGCTACGGGGGCTCAAGAAAAGGAAACTAACCAGGTGCTAACCCAATCTAACCCAAGACATACCCAAAATCAAGAAAAAAAGCTGTTTAGAAACATAATCTTTAAAAAAATATAAAAAAAGCAACGGGGTTCGAACCCGCGTTTTCCAGGTGAGACCCAACGATCTAAACCTCTACACCACAAGAGCTCTTGATAGAAATCGATTGCATCACGCAGACATATCGTAATACGAGATGGATCGACCAATAGGAGAGGTCGATTTTTACATAGTGCACTATTTGTGTAAAGGATCTTTAAATGCCCATCATTCATAGGAAATCAACTGACATTATCATCCGCTTGTCAGGGAGACAATAATAACTATGACGATTAATTAAAATTAATAGGTTACTAAATTGTTAGTTATTTAAAAAAGTAGATATATAAAATTCAATATAATTCCGTAACGGCTGAAAATAATGCAATCAACCCTTATATATTTGAAGTCAAAAAATCATTTTGTATCAAATGGTGAAGAGAAAAACCAGGTATTCCATTTAAAAAAATCATAATTAGTAAAAAATATATGACTTCTGATGCTCGATTGTTTTTTCTGATTTCATTTTATGATGGTTCAGGAAAAATACTAAAAGTTCGCTAATTTAAACTTCTTTCTAAAATCAATATTAACCAAGATATCCATTGGTCAAAATATAGCGGATCACCCTGTACATAAAGTAGATATAGCTAAAAAGGCTAGATATTTAATATGTAAATAAATCAGATTTATTTCAGTTGACCGAATGCTTTTTCTTTCGAGCATTGTTGCAGAAAACGTGAAGGCGGACCCACTAAATTATTATATTGTCACCCACCCTTCTTATCTTATCCTTGAAACTGCTCGCAAAGGCATATAAAAATCTGACTAATAAGAAGATGCGCCACTTTTCTGGCCATAACTTTGACAACAGAGGTACTCCTGAATACACTCCTGGCAAAGATTGATTGCTAATAGACTGAGGTGGACTATTTTATAGGTCTTTTGTAATCAGATTCTATGCAATAAGTACTTTTATCTCGCAAAAAATATATATCAGTAGATATAGATGATTGGTTCTAAAACCTCCACCGTGGAGGAGATGCGCAGTGGCAAACATCGTCGACATGGCCTATAGCATATTAGCTGTCTGTCTAAAAAGCTGTCTGTCTATCTAAAGAGCTGTCTTGAAAGACAGCTTTTTAGACTGGTCGTCGAGCTGTCTGTCTAAAAAGCTGTCTGTCTGTCTAAAGACAGCTTTTTAGACTGGTGGTTGAGCTCTCTTTCTGAGGGGCTGTTCTTTAAATGGTTTTAAGGCTGTTTACAGCCTCTCATTTAAAGAACAGCCCCTCATTACAGCCCCTCATTCATATAGCCCAAGTCCGCGATGCTTCAATACAACCCCTCATTTAAAGAACAACCCCTCAGACAGACAGCTCGACGACCAGTCTAAAAAGCTGTCTTTCAAGACAGCTTTTTAGACAGACAGACAGTTTTTAGACAGACAGCTAATATGCTATAGCCCCAAATCGACGATGTTTGCCACTGCGCATCTCCTCCGCGGTAGAGGTTTCAGAACGAATCATCTATATCTACTATTATCCGATTGTGTGGGTCTCTTTGGATTAAAGCAGGTTTCCACAAATATCATTTCATTAATCGCCTGAACATGGAAAGATATAGACGTTGCTAGAGAGAGGTTTTAAGAACTAAATATGCTTGATATTAATTAATTTTAACTAGACAGGCAGAATCAAAAAATCATGGTATGGTATGATATGATAGAGGGGTCGCTCGGCAAGATTTGCCCTTCAACACGTCGACCACTTTCGAGGGTTGAGCTTTTGTAGATCTCCAGGTGCCAGAAGGGCATTTTCGAGATGCCTCAACCTTTGGCGAGTCAGTGCCTGACATTCGAAGGGTAGGTGCTCTGACGTTTCAGCCATAGTTTGGCAGAATCTGCTTTGTTCGTCAGTGGTGTTCCCCATTTTCTTGAGGTGGTACCTCCAGGGGCCATGTCCAGTGAGATGGTTTACGGCCAGTTTTATCTAATTTTTTGTACCCTGAGAAGCTTTTTTGTGTAGTTAGGCGAGTGAGAGATGAATCTTTTGGCCTGTATCTACCCAGGTATATTGGCCCAATGTGTCTCTTTCCGCCTTTATTCCCCCATTTCTGAGTTCATCCATTACGTGCCCTCTAGTGATGAACAGAAGGTTCAGATCCACAAATGGCCGTCTGTGCACCATTCCCTGCGAGCTGGTCAGCGGCTTCGTTGCCTTTCACGCCCCCTCGTGCCCTGGTAACCACATTAGGGTGAGTCTGTTTCTGTTTGCCAGTTCACCTGCAGCCATCCGACAATCCCACACTAGCCGGGAGTTGAGTCTGCTAGATGCTAGCGCTTTTAAGGCTGCTTGACTATCTGATAGGATATAGATTTTTGCACCTCTTAGGCCCTTTTTGGCACATTCAGAGATGGCTATGCTGATAGCATTTAGTTCTTCTTGAAAGATGGTGGGAGTGTTTCCTAAAGGTGCAGAGATTCGACACCTAGGTCGGCAAACTCCGAATCCCACTTCTTTCATCTTTGATCCATCTGTGTCCCAAATAAGTGATCCCCTCTCTAGTTGTTTTAGTCTTTCTCCTGTAGTATTGCGGTCTTTGATTACCACTTCAAAGGAGCGATCAAAATGGAGTTTTGTTTCCATTGTATCGGTTAGTTTGGGCATCGCCTCTATCTGGATGTCTTTCAGAATTTTAAGGTGACCAGTCAGATCTCCTGACTTCAGTTTTTGTGTCTGAGTGACTCTATCCGCACTAGTCTAGGCCTATTTTTCTATGCATATCTGCAGCGGAATGAGGACAAGTAGGGTTTCCAGAGCTGCTGTGGGGCACGTTTTCATAGCCCCTGTTATACCCGGACAGGCAGGTTATTTCCTTTGTTTTTGCCCACCACACCAAGCAGGCGTAGGTTATAATAGGCATTACAACAGTATTATAGGACCACCAATGATCATAAATATGATTCCGTTTGTAGTGAGTAATAAGGAAAGGAAGATATGTGACAAGAAGAAAATGTATATATGAAAAGAAGAAAATGCTTTGTTATATACCTATACCGTTTTAAAAATGACTTATCTGCTGTGAATTACATTTCATTTAAGTGTAGGCTGCATATGACCCAAGCCACACAAATAAGATCCTAAAGAGAATTTAAATTGCTAATTAAAGCATAATTTTACTTACCCATATCTGGTTGGCTGCTGCATCCTGGTTTGGGAGATTCGGATCGTTGGTTTTCAGGTGACGACCGACTGTCCTTGATGGGACTTGCACTCTCTTGTATTGTCATATTCTCTTTACAATCCACTTTAGTTTCAGTCTCTAAAAGTTCGCATTTGACTGGGTTGGATCTTGTTTTTTGGATATCTCGCTGGAAATATCGACATGAATTTAGCAAATATCATCAGAAGTGCCAAGGTAGCATCAACTTTTAATATCTTTATAAATGACAATTCAAAATTTCGAACGTATAATTATACTTGGCGCAGTCGGTAGGATTGAGTTCAACAAGCCTAGAGACTTAATATGTTATGACACTAGTTTTATAACTGCTTCTAATATCAGTACTACTGCTATCAGGAACCCTATCTGCTTTCCATTGACACACCGCTCATTTTCCGGCTATTATGGCCATATAAACTAAAACGTTATAATAGATAAAACATTGCATGAATAGAAATGTATTTAGCAGACAAATATTGTTTAATATTAATTTGCTAATATTAATTAATGAAAAGGGTTGAACGAATATTAAAAGCTGCTACGCTAAATAATAAACGAATAGATTTTACGAAAAATGAAGGATGATTTATAGCGCTCCCGCAGATTTCAATTCGGGAAAACTTGTTCCATTAATTAAGCAATGTCAGCATATCGCCAATATTTCCAAATTTATGAATTTTATGTATAGTTTGTACAAGGCCGACCAATGTGCGAGTCAGGAGTTTCCAATGATGGTCAATATTAATTGTTAAACAACATTCCGAAAGGAATTCAATGAAATACTATGTAAACAATTTAGCTAATAACCGATATGTGTATAGCGTGGTTTGATTATTAGGTTGCCAAATTGATTATTAATATATTCAGCTTTATTTGAAGGTAAAATAAGGAAGGGAAATTAGAATGAGGTTGAATTGGTCTTTTTTACTGAAATAAAAATGACGATCCCAGTGGCCAGTGCTGTTAAGGAGAAATTTAATACATTTTTTAAGCTATCGTAACAACCTACGGAATTACTAGATAAAAGGATTGTCTGGCACACGGAAGGCTTAGAACGGATAATGGTGCTGGAGCAGGTGCATATGGTGAATCCACAAGGCCGAAACTTGTTTTTGTCCTTGTGACTTGTGCAACCGTGTTCCAGGCCGAAATTTATGGGATCCTCCAACACTGATATGAGAACCCATTAAGAGTTTTCAGAGGGAAGAATATACTCTGTCGGCTCTTTGAATCTGTTAGGGTTTGTTCTGCGCTGGTGTCTGAGTATATGGATGTCTTGGAGGTCTTGGCCACTCATAATAGGATCAGTCTTGTTTGGGGTCCGGGACATCCCAATATCCCGTAGAACGAGGAGGCTGATCGTCTGCAATGAGAGGGCTGCGCAATGCATGCAATGGTACTTGAGCCTATATGTTTCCTACAGTGAGGAATATAATGAATGTGTGGGTCAGGCATCTGTGGCAGATCCTAGCTTAAGGCTGCCAGAAGAGCAAGAGCATTGTGTTCCTGGCACCATCATAAGACTCCGACGAGGTGCTGGTTCAATGGTTCCCTGTCTTAATTTCTCGAAAAATGAAATATCCGTGAAAAGGCACAATATTTGCAAGAGCTGTACCGTTTATAGCTGAAGTGGAATCACACGAAAACGTTATGATAATAAGAGAAGGTGATTTACCACCATTGCCTTTAGAAGAAATAATGATTGGACCAGTAGAGGAAAATGAACGAGTGAGACTACTAGAACTTCTCAAAGAGTTTAGAGATTGTTTCTCTCTAACAATCCATGAAATAGGATGTGCTTAGTCTGCAAAAATGGCAATACACTTACAGGACGATAAACCATTTTCATAAACCTTACAAAGTGGCAAGGACCGAGCAAAACACGGTCAAATAAATAATCGATGAACTATTAGTTAATGCATGATTTGTGAGGGAATCCGAATCCGAATATTTATCTCCTGTGGTTTTGGTCAAAAACAGAAATGGCGAGTGAAGATTATGCGTAGACTACAGTACATTGAATTCAATGACTGTAAAGGATAGTTATCCTCTACCCCGAATAGATGTCCAGATCGATAATATGCCTTATGCCAAAAATTTCATCAGTCTAGATTTAAAGTCTGGCTATTATATCGCCAAGTCCCAATAGAAGTCGTCTAAACCTGATAAGGGTTTTCAGAGGGAGGAATATCTATATTTGCTTGGAGAGCAGAGCTACTCTGTCTGCTCTTGAACCTGTTAGGGTTAATTCTGCGCTCATGTCTGAGTGTATCGATGTCTTGGAGTCCTTGGCCGGGCATAGTAGGATCAGTCTTGTTTGGGGTCCGGGACATCCCCATATCCAGGAGAACGAGGAGGCTGATCATCTGGCATGAGAGAGCTCAGCAATGCATGCAATGGGACTTGAGCCTATAGTATATGCTTCCTACAGTAAGGAATGTAATGAATGTATTGGGTCAGGGATCTGTGGCAGATCCTAGCTTAAGACTGCCAGAAGAGCAAGAGCATTGCGTCCCTGGCACCATCATAACACTCCGACGAGGTACTGGTTCAATGGTTCCCTGTCTTAATTTCTCGAAAAATGAAGTATCCGTAAAAAGGCACAATATTTGCAAGAGCGGTACCGTTTATAGCTGAAGTGGAATCACACGAAGACGTTATGAAAATCAAAGAAGGTGATTTACCACCGTTGCCTTTAGAAGAAATAATGATTGGACCAGTAGAGGAATATGAAAGAGTGAGACTACTAGAACTTCTTAAAGAGTTTAGAGATTGTTTCTCTCTGACAACCCATGAAATAGGATGTGCTTAGTCTGCAACAATGGCAATACACTTACAGGACGATAAACCATTTTCATAAACCTTACAAAATGGCAAGGACCGAGCAGAACACGGTCAAAGAAATAATCAATAAACTATTAGTTAATGATATTGTGAGGGAATCGGAATCCGAATATTCATCTCCTGTGGTTTTGGTGAAAAACAAAAATGGCGAGCAAAGATTATGCGTAGACTACAGTAAATTGAATTCAGTGACTTTAAAGGATAGTTATCCTCTACCCCGAATAGATGACCAGATCGATAAGTTGCGTTATGCCAAATATTTCATCAGTCTAGATTTAAAGTCTGGCTATTATATCACCAAGTCCCAATAGAAGTCGTCTAAACCTGATACGGGTTTTCAGAGGGAGGATTATCTATATCTGCTTGGAGAGCAGAGCTACTCTGTCGGTTCTTGAATCTGTTAGGGTTAATTCTGCGCTCGTGTCTGAGTGTATCGATGTCTCGGAGTCCTTGGCCGGGCATAGTAGGATCAGTCTTGTTTGGGTCCGGGACATTCCCATATCCAGGAAAACGAGGAGGCTGATCATCTGGCATGACAGAGCTCAGCAATGCATGCAATGGGACTTGAGCCTATAGTATATGCTTCCTACAGTAAGGAATGTAATGAATGTATTGGGTTAGTAGATCTGTGGCAGATCCTAGCTTAAGGCTGCCAGAAGAGCAAGAGCATTATGTTCCTGGCACCATCATAACACTCCGACGAGGTACTGGTTCAATGGCTCCATGTCTTAATTTCTCGAAAAATGAAGTATTCGTAAAAAAGGCACAATATTTGCAAGAGCGGTACCGTTTATAGCTGAAGAGGAATCACACGAATAAGTTATGGAAATCAGAGAAGGTGATTTACCACCATTGCCTTTAGAAGAAATAATGATTGGACCAGTAGAGGAAAATGAACGAGTGAGACTACTAGAACTTCTCAAAGAGTTTAGAGATTGTTTCTCTCTGACAACCCATGAAATAGGATGGGCTTAGTCTGCAATAATGGCAATACACTTACAGGACGATAAACCATTTTCATAAACCTTACAAAATGGCAAGGTCAAAAACAGAAATGGCGAGTGAAGATTATGCGTAGACTACAGTAAATTGAATTCAGTGACTGTAAAGGATAGTTATCCTCTACCCCGAATAGATGACCAGATCGATAAGTTGCGTTATGCCAAATATTTCATCAGTCTAGATTTAAAGCCTGGCCATCACCAAGTCCCAATAGAAGTCGTCTAAACCTGATAAGGGTTTTCAGAGGGAGAATGTCTATATTTGCTTGGAGGGCAGAGCTACTCTGTCGGCTCTTGAATCTGTTAAGGTTAATTCTGCGCTCGTGTCTGAGTGTATGGATGTCTTGGAGTCCTTGGCCGGGCATAATAGGATCAGTCTTGTTTGGTTCCGGGACATCCCCATATCCAGGAGAACGAGGAGGCTGATCGTCTGGCACGAGAGGACTCCGCGATGCATGCAATGGGACTTGAGCCTATAGTATATGTTTCCTACGGTAAGGAATGTAATGAATGTGTGGGACAGGGATCTGTGGCAGATCCTAGCTTAAGACTGCCAGAAGAGCAAGAGCATTGTGTCCCTGGCACCATCATAACACTCCGACGAAGTACTGGTTCAATGGTTCCCTGTCTTAATTTGTCGAAAAATGTAGAGTAGAGGAATATGAAAGAGTGAGACTACTAGAACTTCTTAAAGAGTTTAGAGATTGTTTCTCCCTGACAACCCGTGAAATAGGATGAGCTTAGTCTGCAACAATGGCAATACACTTACAGAACGATAAGCCATTTTCATAAACCTTACAAAATAGCAAGAACCGAGCAAAACGCGGTCAAATAAATAGTAGATGAACTATTAGTTAATGATATTGTGAGGGAATCCGAATCCGAATATTCATCTCCTATGGTTTTGGTGAAAAACAAAAATGGCGAGCAAAGATTATGCGTAGACTACAGTAAATTGAATTCAGGGACTGTAAAGGATAGTTATTCTTTACCCCGAATAGATGACCAGATCGATAAGTTGCGTTATGCCAAATATTTCATCAGTCTAGATTTAAAGTCTAGCTATTATATCACCAAGTCCCAATAGAAGTCGTCTAAACCTGATAAGGGTTTTCAGAGGGAAGAATATCTATATTTGCTTGGAGAGCAGAGCTACTCTGTCGGTTTTTGAATCTGTTAGGGTTAATTCTGCGCTCGTGTCTGAGTGTCCTTGGCCGGGCATAATAGGATCAGTCTTGTTTGTGGTCAGGGACATCCCCATATCCAGGACAACGTGGAGGCTGATCGTCTGGCATGAGATGAATGTGTGTGTCAAGGATCTGCGGTAGACTCCTCCAGGAATTAGTTAGGCTTGCGGGGGATCAGCGCATTGTGTGCTTCTACGAGGAAGAACATGAGGCTTATGACAGGGTTCCTCACAGGGTACTAAGCATTTGCACCTGCTGCAAATGGTAGATGATCCGAAATGCAGGAAACCAATAAAACCAGAATTAATTCCTAGAACTGCTGCAAAACCGCACGTTACAATAATTCCATTAATATGTTCGCTACAATACTGAAATATTTCACAACATAATACAAAATCCAATCAATATATCATTTCCAGGATCATTAAGTTGAATATCAAATTGACATGTACTTGGGACGTTATTGACAATAATGGAAAATTTAGGAAGATGAATTAAGTTAATTTTTTGTCAGTGAACTGAATGGATAATCAGATAGATATCGATGCCGTATCTTATGCTGCAATTGCTGCTTCTTTCGAGGACTTTGGGATTGTTGAATTCTCTTCAAGGCTTAAGATATTTTCAACGAATTAAAAATTAATATTTTGATATTAACAAAACATTAATAAAAAAATTACGAGGTTATACATTTTGCTTGCAGCACGTTTAAAAACAATATATACTTTTTAATTATATTTCTAAATATGTATATCCTTTGGTCTTTCTTTTTTAAGCATCACCGAGGGTTATCCTTATTAGACTCTATCAATAGTCGACCAACATGCATAAACTTTTTTTATTTGCTCATCTGATACTGTTCCTAAATTTCCAGGAAAGAAATCGAAAGGAGGATAGAGAAACCGGAGTTTCACTCATTCCTGAGACAGGTTAAAGATTTTTGCTGCTTTTCTCTAACTAAAGAAGTCATTTAAATAAATCTCACAGTCTCATTGCCGCTTTTTATTCTCTGTCAGTTAGCATCCTTACATTTCAAATACAATGTTTCGCTATGGTTGGGCCCACCATCAATTTAATTTTTTTAAATACAGGCCTCTATTTTTGTTAAAATTTTTAGACTCCAGAAACCAATTATGTGTCACACTTACATAGCCGTCACAGGTAAGGAATATTCCCATAAGGGAAAAGGCCGGCAAAGTTCACCCCATCTCTGTCCAACGCATTAATTATTGGTTTGGGATATAGAAAGCCCCTAAAAATGTAATAAAAAGTATAGGTCCCCATTTAAAAAAATTAAATTGAAGGTGGGTCCATGTTGAAACGTCGTATTTAAAATCTAAGGATGCCACTTTATAAAGCAGTGACAATGAGAATGCGAGAATTGCAGATAAGGTCGGGAAATTTTTTTATATATTTTGGAGGCATATTAAGGGGCTGCTAAATCAGTAACTTTGCCCTTATTTAACTGACTATCCTTACGGTTTGAGAGACCCCAATGGTGAGAAACGAATATGATAAATTAGTATACCAAAACCATTACCTTGCTGACTTCCTCACTAGAATCAAGCGAACTAGTATTATTCAGAGATTTGCTTCTTCTCGACTCGATCGAACTTGGTTTAGTGGCTTTGAATTCTTCTTTTTTTACATCACCATTCCTCAGTTTGACATCATCGGGATCTTTCTTTATTTCCTTACCATTATCACCACTTACGGTGTTTTTCACTAGATCATTTTGTGCTATCGGCAATGAGGATGCAGGTGGAATTACGTCAATAGCGACGTCGAAAAGTTTCGGTTCTTGAGCGTTGCAAGCGGGGCTTGAGATGGGGACTGGGTTCGAATTGGGGTAATCGGATTCTATCCGGGAGGCTAAGGAAGAAGAGTGTTCTTCTACCATTCTGCGAAGCTTTGCCTGAAACAAATAGAATTTTAATTTGACGTATATAACTGGGACCGCAGATTAAAACATGCCTGAATGTTTCACCTTGGGCACGGTGGAGCATTCATGGGCTTAAGTATGAACAGAATAGCCAACACCAAAATTCTTAAACAAGAAACTCATTGATTGACTATCATTTTTGATAGTAAACAATTAAGGAAATTAAAAATATTTGCAGCTGTCTGTCAAGCAAATATTGTCATCTATTAATTCTACGATAGATTAAAGCATCCGAGCTCTGAACTGTTAGCCTTCAGTTTAAATTAATTTGAACCCCCAGTGCGTAATTAACGTTTAGGACATCTCGTCGAACCGCAAATCTTAGGATTTGTGACTTGACCGCAAATGGACATCAAGCACATTTCACGCAAATTCTCTGTCACTCGATTTGGGTAATGTGTAATTACGGAGGACCGTTTAATCAAGAAGGGACATGTCCTAATAAGATGATTTTGGGAAAAACATTTGATGTCGTGACATGTAAAAATATATTTCGAAAAATATTAAAATATAATCTGTTTACCAAAGACATTTATCATAATTAAACGCAAATGTAAGGGAACAAATGAAAAGCTTTTTGGGCAGTGGTTTTCCCCATTTTCTTGAGGTGGTACCTCCAGGGGCCATGTGCAGTGAAAAGGTCCTACCATCAGTTGTATCTCATTTTTTTGCAGCTTGGGAAGATTTTTTGTATAGTTAGGTGAGTGAGAGATGAGTCTTTTGGCCTGTCTCTGCCCAGGTGCGTTGGCCCAATGTGTCTCTTTCCACTTTTTCCCATTTTCTGAGTCCATTCATTACGTACCCTCTAGTGAAGCGACAGAATGATTCAGGCCCACAAAAGACAGTATGTGCACCATCCGTGCGAGCTGGTCAGCGGTTTCGTTGTCTTCCACACTCTCGTGCCCTGGTACCCACATTAGGGTGAGTCTGTTTCTGTTTGCCAGTTGATCTGCAGTCATCCGACAATCCCACCGTAGCTGGGAGTTGATTCTGCTAGATGCTAGCGCTTTTAAGGCTGCTTGACTATCTGATAGGATATAAATCTTTGCTCCTCTTAGGCATTTTTTGGCGCATTCTTCTTCTTCGGACGCCGTCTCCCTTCGAAGGTTGGCGATACAACTGGCTATAATGGTGCGTGAAACTGCACCTCTGAAAATATCCACAGATGTCCGTCCGATCCATCGACGCAGATCCTTTAGCCACAAGTTCTGCCGCCTGCCCACAGATCGTTTACCCTCGATCTTTCCCCCGATGGCAAGTCGGAGGATCTCGTAACGCTCTCCCCTCATAACGTGCCCGATGTATTGGAGCTTTCGTTCTTTGATGGTTGTCAGCAGCTTTTTACCTTTACCTATTCTCCTCGGTACTTCCTCGTTGGTTATCCTGTCTATCCAGGATATGCGCAGTATACGGCGATACAAGTACATCTCAAAGGCATCAATGCGGCTCTCCATTGATTGGCGGAGCCATAGAGAAGCACTGGAAAGATATAGCAACGCAATATACGTATACGGAGCTGTAGGTTTAGGTCTCTATTAGTGGGTCTTCATGGAGATGAATGTCATTCTGTCCTGCTCCATCCTTGATCTGATTTCCATATTAGGGTCACTGTTCTCGTTGACGAGGGCTCCATGATATTTAACTAACGGCACTTGTTCAACGACTTGGTCTTGGTGTCTTGGAGAACGTTCATGTGTAGGCCATACTGTCTGCTATGTTCAATAATAAGGTCCATCATAGTCTGGAGATGTGGTAGGCTGCCGGCAAGCACGATCGTATCGTCAGTAAATCGTATAGTTTTAATAAGGGTGTCGTTGATCTTAATGCCCTCTTTCACTTCCTTCAGCGCCTCCTGGAACACTGCCTTCGAGTATATATGGAAGAGGAGAGTGGACAGGACACACCCCTGTCTAACACCCCTCTTGATTTCTGTTTATTGGGTTGTTATACTCTCTATCCTAATCTCTGCAGTTTGATGCCAGTACAGCTGCGTGATGATGTTCAGATCTCCCGCATCGATTCCGGTATATTTTAGAATTTCAATGAGCTTTTGGTGCGAGACACAGTCGAAAGCTTTTCGGTAGTCAATAAAGCAGGCGTATATATCGAAGTTCATGTCTCTGCATCGCTGTGTGAGAACGTTGAGAGAGAAGAGAGCTTTGCGCATGCTCACTTCGTTCCTAAATCCAAATTGCCCCTTGCCAATCTGTCCCTCACATCTGGTGTATATGCGGGTGTGGACGATAGGGAGAAAGACCTTGCATGGGGACGTGAGACATCTGGCTTATCATTCGGTGGTCGTCTCATTGCGAAGCGTTGGGTTTTTTTGGTAAAGTGATGAACGTCAACCTCAGCCAGTCCGTTGGTATTTTCCCAGATTCGTATATTGAGTTGAACAAGGATGTAAGAAGTTTTAGGCCCCTATCATCTGCATTGACGATCAATTTCAAGGTTTCCGCGTGAATATGGTCTGGTCCTATAACGTTGTCATTTTTTTGAAGTTTTATAGCACGCCTCACTTCCTCTATCGTGATAGCACGACTGGTCTCGTTGATATCATAGTCTCTAGGTGGTTGGCGGGGTCGTGTGTCATTGAAGAGAGCCTCAACATACTCCTTCTATCTCTTTAGCTTTTCCTCAACGCTCGTTAAAATCTTATTGTTGGTGTCCTTCAAAATTTCGATCTGCTTGCGTTGTGTGTTTGTGAATTCCTTGATCTTTTCGTGGGGATTAAACGAGTCAAGCTTTTTGTCTAGTGCCTCCATTTCCCTACATTTTTCAGCTAGCCATCCTTCCTTTGCTTTTCAGCATTCTGATCTCACCACCCTGTACCGGTTATTGTCTGTGGCTTTGTGTTTCCTTCTCTCTAGTTCTGCTTGAAAGATGGTGGGAGTGCAGAGGTTCGACACATAGGTCCGTAAATTGCGGATCCCAATCCTTATTTCATCTTTGATTCATCTGTGTGCCAGACAAGTAAGTAATCCCCTGTCTAGTTGTTTTAGTCTTCTAGTATTGCGGTCTTCGATTACCACTTCAAAGGAATAATCAAAATGAAGTTTAGTTTCCATTGTGTCGGTTGGTTTGGTCATTGCCTCTATCTGTATGTCTTTCAGAATTTTAAGGTGACCAGTCAGGTTTCCTGACTTCAGTTTTTGTGTCTGAGTGACTCTATGCGCACTGGTCCAGGCCTCCTTTTGTATGCAAATGTGCAACAGAAGGAGATCAAGTAGGGTATTCAGAGCTGCTCTGGGGCACGTTTTCATAGCCCCTGTTACACTCAGACAGGCAAGCCTTTGTACTCTTGTTACCTTGTTATGTTGTTATTTCCTTTGTTTTTACCCACCACACTAAGCAGGCGTATGTTTAAATAGACTTTACAACAGTGTTATAAGACCACCAGATCATGGAGGGTTTTAGGCCCCATGTTTTACCAAAGAGTCGTCGACAGGCCCAGAACGCTGCCGTTGCTCTTTTGATAGTTCTTTCCAAGTGTGGGTTCCAGGTTAGTTTCTGGTCAAGAACGAACGAAGACACTGAACCCCTTCTATGGGTGTTTAAGGTTCAGCTTCCTTCTTTTTATGAATGGGATCGCTGCGGTTTTGCTTCATGATGAAATTAATCATGCATATCTCACACGCTCACCCACACCATACATTATTCAAGGACATCATATAGATGTGGATTAAAATATAGTAGAACGGGCAATCAGAAGCTTAAAAAATAAATAAGGTCCAGGGGCCAGAAGGAATATCTGCTGAGTTGCTAAGGAATGGGACAAACAAGCTGAAAAAACTCCTGAAAGAACTGTTCACCAGATGCATCAACGGTGAAGAAATACCATCCAGCTGGAAAGAGGCATGGCTAACACCCATCCATAAAAAAGGAAGAAGAGACAACTGCTTAAACTATAGATGCATTTCCGTCACGAGTACAATGAGCAGACTGTACGGAAAAAAACTTAAAAACATTATAGCGGGAGAATATACACCAAGCGAAATAGAAGAACAAGCGGGATTCCGTGCAGTGTAGACCACATCTTTAGTTTGACTCAGCTAAATGAGAAAAAAGTA
>MU189260.1:32672-53564 GCA_016904865.1 Pissodes strobi | reverse complement strand
ATGTTAGCATCATCAGGAGATGATTAAAACTGTTTTAATCATATCCTGATGATGCTAACATGGTTAGCGAAACGCGCGTCGAGTGCAATAATTCTGTTTCGGTATTGTGGATAAAATTCCGTTTTAGTGCATGTTGCCGAAGGTTCCAAACCCCAACATAATTATTAATAAACATGATGTAATAAATGTATAGCATTTAATTTAAAATCCTTACTTGATCTGATGACGTCAGGCTGCTGATGGAAATAACTCTCTTCAGCCTTATTCGGTCCCCAATGTTAGGAGTCAAGAAATTTATTTGTGCCTCATTTAATTCTTGAAGAATTGAAATTTCATCAATTATTTGTTCTAAAAAATAACATATATTGTTATTTTTTAGACGCTGCTGTCTTTCGTTTTTGAACATTGTTATATTTTATTACTTATTATGCAAAACTATTTTAAAAATATTGCCTGCAAATTGAATCATTTATATACTTTCATATCAAAATTCAGCTAGATGCCGCGTATATATTAATTAAATTTGGATTCATTTGGCTCGATATGTAAAAATTTAAAACGAATCATTCGATATCTCCCAATTTACCACCTTCATCCCATTGCTTTTTATTAGTTGAAATTTTCCTTACATCAGAAGGAAAAACTTTAACCGGAACTCTACCATTCAACCAAAATTCCTAGATTCTTGAAAAAAATAAAATCCGGGCAAACAGGGCTCGTTAAATCCGTTTTATGCGGATCTACGCTTCTTAAACAATTTGTTGTATAAGCAGTTAATTATATTTTAATATTATTATGTTTGATGTTATTTTGTTAAATTGATTTCATTTACGTAATTTTTATGTTGTCATTAAAATATGCCACCAAACCGTAATGCTCTTGTTAAAAAAAGGTAAACGCTCTTGTCTCAACCCCGTTTTTCTTTTGCTGAAGAATAAAGGTATTAATACAAAAACTAACAGTTTTGTTCCGAAATGTTCTACTTTGTATATACACCCTGGGGTATTGAGCCAAGCAAAATTATCTTGGCTCAAGACCCAATGCTTTTGTGGTTAGATCTTAGGGTATTGAACCAAGTGAAATCATCTTTGCTCAAGACCGAATAGTATTAGTTACGGGATGATTCCGCCATTATGAAGAGCGTAGACAGTATATGTTTAATTTTTTATCGCCATAATTGCAAAATTTTGACCTTAAATCTAGGCCAAAAGCTTAAGCTGTATGGCGAAAACTGCTAGTTTTTATTTATACCCTATCTCCTAAAATACAGATTAGTAAATAATATTTTCAATACTTTACCGGCAAATCTAAGCACATGCACAACATAAAAAATATTAGGATGTACTTACCTTCAAATATTGCGTATAAACAAAGAATATTATATGCTACGCGTAATAGAATATTCTTTGATAATATTCAAAACACTGACTTGTGTGTAACTAATCAGAGTTCAAAGTAGTGGCTCTAAAACTTAAAATTTAATCATATCCGGATACTAACGTTGCTAAGGAGACTCGCTGTGTTGTCGTGCATCTTGCCGAAAGTTTTTCTGTAGAGCATAAGCAAGTTTCTCAAAACTGTTGCAGGCGATTTTGAGCATGAATCCTTTGGAGACGATCTTATATATGCTCAATTAAGCTCGGGGGTTTATAGGGGTCATAACACCCCTAAGTATTAATATCGTGGGTATTATATACCAATGTACGAAAGTTTAAACATAATTCATAGGATAATCCCCAAAAAAATAAGAAGCGCGTTGAATATCCGAATCGTAATACGTTTGATCATTCATGGTTTGTCAGATTAGCATAAGCAGCTCTGTATTCAGCTTTAAGAAATTCTGCTTCATATTTGCCGTTCGTATTATATCTCCGCGCGTGCACTCAAAGTTAAAGTAGTACAACTGTGTAGTAATATACTGCATATCTGGATTTTGAAACCATCTTGATGCCACCTTCCTCTGATGGTAGACGTACATGTTCCTTTCTTCCTTTGGAAGAATTCTGTGTCCCACTTGTAGCACATTGTCGACCACCAAAGTAACACCAATGCGTAGATTGGAGCTACCAGTTTACTGAAAATAATGCCCAAGCCTATTTATTACACATTGTTGCACGATATCCATATTGTAAAAGCGCGAATATGGGGGCAAAATAATTAGAAAAGGATTTTTTTGATAGCTGGTACATACTGAAATATTTTTAAAAAGTTAAAACCCCATAAACAAACTTTTTGTGAACATAAGATTTCTGATATCCTTTTAAAAAGTCAATATAAAATAGAGTTTGTAAATTTGAAAAAGTATTAAAATAATAATTTTAACCCATAAAACAAGTTTAAAATATCTTTGCTCTAGCGTTAGAATTTTGACATTTTTTTAACTATCTGAAACTCAATCTTATATACTTATATTGACGTAATTCAATGACATAATAACGACAAAAAAGGACATTGTCTCAAAAATTACTTATTTGAGGTAAAAAGGTAGTAAAACAAAATATTTCCAAATAAAATAGTAATTCATAGCATTTATCATTAATGATAATATTTGTGCCGTACCTACTTATTTTAAGAAAATATGAACCAGTATGGAAATTTTAAATGGGTACATTTGTTTTTGATTATTTAAATACTCTGCCACTGCTTGCTAGGCAAGGTACTAATTCCAATAACACGATCATCCAACGCATTCCTCTATAATAGTTATCCGGGAATTGCTGAATCAACACTTGCCCGAGTTTGGACGATATCTGGACCAATTCCTTCGCCGCTAAGTCGTCGCGACCTCACGATAATAAACTTAATTTAGATTGTATGTTGTATGCAACCGCTTTCAATGTTAATTATGGTAATCAAAAAACAGAATTAGAGTATGTAAAATTAGTGTTTTATAAGATCACACTTACGTGAGTATTGACAATGCAATTCATTCAGCGAGCTCCACCCGGTATATAGCCAGAGATTGAGGTGACCATGAAACAAAAATATTAACAAATTACTGTACTAACTGACAATGATAAAATAAGGTGTACTCACCGGGGAACCTCTGTCCCCTTCCTTCATGCAAATATCCATCAATATACACAATACAATATTATTATATAATCTCAGACATATACCTTCTTTCTTCGACGACTAGCTAGTGTCACCTGAAATAGGTTGGGCTACCCCAGACGCTCCACTGCCGCTAAACAGTAAGCATCTCAGCACCCGGAAACTAAGATAACACATACCGAGATCTTAGAACCCAAGTGTGTCAATTCGAGAAGACAAGTGAGGCGCCCTCACACTCACAAGACCAACTCGAAGGCATCGCGCACAAAACAGAGGGCATTCCGGTCATTGCTACACAATCGACCACAACCTGGTAATACCTTGCTCACGGCAATAAACTCTGGTATACTATCAAAACGCCTGCCATGGACTTTAATAACAATATAAACTATTATTCACATGTCGACATGATTTCACACAAAACAACCACACATAGGTAAACTATGACCACTCTATATACATGGGTCTTAATCGGCTAAAGTGCTAGCACTCACTGGCCTGACTGCACTGCCTTAGTTCTTGTTTTAGGTCTCTCCCAATCTCTGGATCATATTATTTGTTTATGTTAGAGTATCAGTTTTCATGGGTTTAAGCTAAATGTCACGGACGGTTGGGTAGCATTTTAAGTAATACAGTAATACATATTTTAACTAATATTAGTACATTTTACAAGTAGTAATTTAAGCTACCCTACTGCAAGTTAGAAATGCGTATAGAGCGTTTATTGAAACCTGAATAATCTTTTTTCGCTCGAGCTTGAAATGTCTTAAGCCGGAGTTTCAAATTCTTTTAAACCATATAACAACTTTTATCAAAAACTGTACATGTTTGATACGTGAATGGACTGTAACGTGAATGGACTGTATCAACTTTACTGATTTAAACAAGAATAGTTTAAATAAACAATTATGTATTAATTTAAAGAAAAATATATAATTTAGAGGAGCGAATATGAGCGATGCTCCCTTTACGGCGACAACCATTTCTCTGTTGCTTCTCCCTTGCGGCCATGGCGTTGTTGACGTAGTCAAATTAAATGTCTACCAAACCTGCCGCACGCTTAAAAATGTCGAAGCACGTAAAGTGGGAAGTATATCAATCAATTGGTAAGACGGGCACGCGTGCCACAACATGTTTACTTACGGACACTTTTCATTTGCAGGCCGGCAATTATCGGAAGTAATTGCACAAGTGCATCAAAATTACCGATAATTTTGCATGACAGCGTGTTGTCTAAAAACTGCATGAGTTCATTTTCATATTTTGGAGAAAGAGCCCGACACCGAAGGTGGAGGGCTCTTTTTCCAAAATGTGAAAATGACCGAATGCAGTTTTTCTAAGACAACACGCTCGAATGCAAAATTATCTGGTTATTTTGATGCACGAGTGTAATTCGGGGGAATATTTCCCGAATAAGGACATGGTTTTAAAAAATACCTTTTGATTCTTTTTTTTAATACAAAAACGTACATGTAACTGTAAACAAAGTAAAGGGACGCAAAAATATGATTTTTTTATCCGACACGAGACATTTTTAATAATATATATTCATTTGACTTTGACGTTATATATAAATTGTCGCTGACATCGTAGGTTTACAATGGAATTACCATAGAAACGTACGATGCAATTATCGCTGTGCTCTTTCGGTTTCTACAGTGCAATTATCGCTGTAATTTTCCGGTAATTGCACCCCTCTAATGGGATTTTTTATACATGAGGGAAATATTCCTCTTTAATGAGAACTAAACTTCCAATTTTAAATAAATCTGGATAGTTCTTTTTCCATTTGAGACGTAATTGTAATTCTGAGATATATTCTTTAGTCCACCGTTTCCAGAAATGCTGGACCATGGACTGCAGGGTTGAAATGTCTTAAGCCGGTTTCTTGGAACGACGACGGTGTAATCTTCCTCGGGCAACGTGATTAGGGGTCTTCATCGGAAACTGTGCTGGCACTGCTGGCGTAAGGGATGTCAAGTCTTGAGGGTCCGAAGACAATGGGCAGAGTGGTCTGGAGTTTAATATTCCTTCTGTCTGAATCAACACTGAGCTCAAATCTTCGTTCCAAGAAACTGTGCTGGCGTAAGGGATGTCAAGTCTTGGGGGCCCGAAAACAATGGGCAGAGTGGTCTGAAGTTTAATACTCCTTCTGTCTGAATCAACACTGACCTCAAATCTTCGTAAGTAAGACTTGTGTCTCCAAGAACACGTTTAAGGTGATATTTAAAGCTCCTTACACCAGCCTTCCATAAAGCCCAAAATTCGGGTGCTCGCGGCGGTATAAAATTTCATGTTATACCTTCGCCTGCTAGAGAAGAGGCAATTACATCACCATCTTTTTATTCATGACAGTGGCACCCACACTAAAGAGAGATCGACAAGCGGTGTGTGCGCGAAGATGTTGATTGAACGCAAAAACTGAAAAAGAGCCGAGTTTGACTAAACAAAAGTGGTAAGTGGTACCATTAAAATACAAGTGTAAAGGCTTGCTATGGCGGGCAGTAAACCGTTTTAATACCGACAGGAAATACTGAGTGCTAAGATATGTGACGGCTTCCAAGTATCTGTGGTACTCATACATACAAACCTTGCTTGGGCATGGGCAACCTTTTATCCAATTTTAAGATATTGATATGAGTCAGATCAATATAATATTTTATCGACGTTTATTTTAATTGACCTCTTAACCATGTCAACTAACCTTGGAGTAAGCAATGCTGCGCAAAGCTCAATACGAGGGAGGGGTTATACTCTTGAGACGAGCAATACAAGACTTGGAAAGAAGAAGATTGGAACAAACATATTCTCCATCCCTTATAAAGATTACAATGTAAACACATCCACCGTAGGCCTTTTCTGAAGCATCAGCGAATCCAAAAATATGTACAACTTCTAATTTTCCAACATAACAAACCGTGGAATAACTCATTTAATATCTGCAAATTTTTACAAAACAATATCCAATTTTTATACAATACAGTCGATACTGGCTCATCCCCAGACAAATGTGCCTGTCACAATTGTTGTAAGAGAAGTTTAGCAACTTCGACAACTGGTCCTACAAAAGTTAAGGGATTGAATATTTGACTTGTAATCGATAAAATTATTCTTTTTGGATGCGTGGCCCTTATAAGTAAAGCTCCTGATAGAAAAATTAACTGTATCCTTGACAGTATTCCAACAAATCCTAAGTGTCTTGTTTTGTTCTGACTTACCGATATTCAAGACAATTAGGGACAAGTTATCCTCAACCTGGAAATACGACAACTCAGGCTTGTTGGTTAGCCATTTTCGGAACTGAAAACCTCCCGTGGGCAAGATAAACGATACCTCCTTCTGGAGTTGTAGAAGCTTGGAAGTCGAAAACGTACCTGTCAAAAGGTCATCCAAATAAAAACAATTTAATATTACTCCACAAGCTCCAGGGAAGACATTCTGAAAGTCTAAGGCCAACTGCTTCAGATATCTAACCGTAAGTGACAAGTATTTAATTTAAAGTATTCTATGTCTGATCCAGGCTCATTTGGATTTTCTCACAGAATTCGCTGGAAACAGCACGCACTCATCAGCACTAATAAGTATTTGGCGATACATCAGAGAGATGTCTTCATTAAGAGCATAATGGTACATTCTAAACTGTAAAATAATAGTAAGAAGGTCATTTTGGATAGTAGGTCCAACATATTGGACATCATTAATAGATAAATCGGATTGGATTCCTTGACTCACAGCATGGTGTGGAAAATAATAACGTAGTTTGGGATCATTAGAACTGATACAAAAATTCTTTACCTCATATATAATATATCAGTGCCCAATAACATATCAACGTCCCCTCGTATAAAAAAAGATTTCATTCGCCAACTGTATGGCTTTGGTATCAGTATCAGTATCAGTATAGAAGGGGTGGCCCCTAGCGGGCCTTGCACTTATGCCACCAATTGGGTCCGTTGTGCCTCCAGCCCGCATTAGAGAACCACCAGGATGCCGGTCCTCCTTAAGAAAGCCCACATCTCCTTCAGACTAACACGGCGCACTGAATCTGGCTCGATCGACGTCACGCCAAAGATTCTGAATCTTGCCCACGCGAAGGCGGGGCATTCCGTAGGTAGATGGTATGGGGTCTCGTCGTCCTCCATGCACCATCTACACTCCTCCTCCTCTGCAATTCTCAGCAGAGTCAGGTGCCGTCTATAAGGCCTCTTTCATACGATACGGATTTTAGCCGGTCCGGTTCTATTGCTTTTACCGAATACCATTTTGCGCGTAGTCCAGTAGTGCATTAAACTAAATGGCCTGTTTCAGACGATACGGGATGAAAAACAATCGCGGACGGCGTCCGAATACCTGCCGGATGTTGGACTGAGATTCTGCGGCGCTGTGCCGTGTATCGTAATGTCTGAAAGAGGTTATTTAGTTTAATGCACTACTGGACTACACGTTAAAAGTAATAAAACCGCGTGTGAAAAGGCGCAAAATGGTATTAGTTAAAACCAATAGAACCGGTCCGGCTAAAATCCGTATCGTATGAAAGAGACCTAAGCCTACAGTGCCCTGTGTAGAATCGACCAGGGCTCTGCACTCCTTCCTAGGTAGGCACAACAGCCCCCTGGCGAGACTCTTCGCGGGCCCATGTATCATGAGCCTCGTCTGTCTCATCCCCGGAGCCGTCCGCCATACCTCCTCCGCCCGACCCTCCATGCAGGCCTCCAAAGCTCTTTAGCGAACACTCTGGGCGATCTCCACACAGGGATCAGGCCCCAAGTATCTGCGTGCGGAGCCTTCTCTGGCTAAGGAATCCGCAGCCTCGTTTCCCGGTACACCCGAGTAGGGATCGGCAAGACAAGAAATCTTGTCATGACAAGCATCAATTTCTTGTTTCGTCTTGAAATTTTATCAAGAAATAAAAAAAATCTTGTCTTGATCATTTCTTGAGAGTTGGTGTCTTGTCTTGACTCAAGAAATCTTGAAAATTCTTGACATCTTGACAAAAGGGTAACCCCCGTTTAAAAGTCGTTTCTTGATACCTTGACAAGAGGGAAACCCCTGTTTAAAAGTCGGGATGAGATTGGTTGATATGATGTTTATGCTTTATGCCTGGACTCGAGGGTCACGCGGTCAGGATATTATTGTTTTACATTTCGTTGCTTCATATGTGTTGACAAATTATTTTTTTTCTGGTAGATATGTTCTATATTGTTGTGGACCTTACAAATGTTTGCCTATTCTCTTCACTTAGAGCCGCTTGCTCTGGCTCCAGGGTGTAAACCGCACAAGTGCTAGTTTAGTGACCCTAACGAAGCTGAAAAACCTAAAGGAAACTGGAAAAACGGTCTACGTTTCGAGGAACAAATCTGTCCCCGTTGTCAAGAACGAACTAAAAATGAAAATGGTTAGTAAATATAATAAAACAGTAAAAAGCTCTTGCAGATTGTTAAACTTTGAGTTTTGACTTTGTCAAAGGGTTTTTCAGCTTCGTTAGGGTCACTAAACTAGCACTTGTGCTGTTTACACCCTGGAGCCAGAGCAAGCGGCTCTCAGTGGAGAGAACAGGCAAACATTTGTAAGGTATTTTTTTTTCTTAATATAAAAAATTTTACGTAAATTTAAAATGTCTGTACGCCACTGAAGTAGATCCGCTTAGCAAAGTTCTTTTTGATTCTAATATCTTAGGTCATAACATATACAAAAATGATAAAAAAAAATCCTTTGCAAATAAAAAGTCATCAAATATTAAAAAATTATCCAATTTAATTTAACCCACAAGGCAGAGGTTTACCAAAATTAAAGTATCAATTTTAATTTTGTTCGTATTGACCTGATTTTTTTAATAGTCAATATTCCGACCCCTTTCAAATGATTTTTGCCAATTTTTACATATTTATTTCCTTTGGCCAATTTGGCTGCCACTGAAGTAGACTCGCTTTGCAAAATACTTTTTGGTGCCAATACCTTAGGCCATAACATTATCCAAAAATGATAAAAAAAACTTTGAAAATAAAAATGTTATTTTTTACATAATAATTTTTTTATCCTTCCATTAAAAATATTTCAGTGCTTTATTTTTTTTTCAATAAACTAGCAAACAAATGAGTTTTTTTTTTATTTTATATTTTCAAGAAATTTCAAGATTTTCTTGATTTCTTGCCAAGAAATCTTGATCTTGAGAAGTAATTTCTTGTCTTGTCTTGAAAAACAAGGATCATTTCTTGTCTTGATCTTGTCTTGAAATCAAGACAAGATCAAGAAGTTGTCAAGAAAATGGCGACCCCTACACCCGAGTGTCCCGGTACCCAGACCAGCGTAACCTTATTACGCCTTGCAAGTTCAATCAGCCAGCTTCTACACTCCCTTACCAACAAAGAGCGCGTGCGGACCGACTTTAGCGCCATGAGCGCCGCCTTGCTGTCGGGCAGGAAAAAATCCTCCCGCCACCGACATTGAGCCTTAACGACTCCCAGACCCCCATCATGATACCAAATTTCTGCTTGCAAAACCGTAGTGTGCTCGCCCAGTGAGGTCGATAATTCCCGCCCCAGGGCCTCACAGTACGCACCAGCTCCGGAAAGTGTTCCCATTCTGGACCCGTCTGTGAACCAGACTAGCCCATCCCAGGTTCCCGTCCTTCCCTCCATCCAATCCTCCTTTGTAGGGAGGAGGAAGTTCAGCCCCTCGGGGAAGCCTATCTCAGGAACCATCGCGTCACCTGGCATATCCAGGATGGCTAGGTTCCCAGACAAGTCTCGTCACAGATCAGCCGTTGTCACTCCACATCCCCGCGTCAGCAAATCTCATGGCCGCTCTGGCTGCCTCATGCCTCACCCGGTCCACCAACGGGGGCAACCCCACTTGCACCTCCAGGGCCCTTGTTGCCGCCGTCCTCATAGCCCCAGTGATGCAGTGACATGCAAGTCGCTGTAATTTGTTCAGCACTAGTCTGGACGCCATTTTCATGGATCCTGGCTATCAAAAACGATCGATCCGTGCATGAGCATCGGAGCGATCATCGTCCTGTAGATCCATAGCATAGTTTTCGGCCCAAGTCCCCAGGTCCCTTCCAGCGCCCTACGGCAAGCCCAAAGGGCACTGAGCGCCGCCGCGGTCTTGAGCCGAATGTGTTCCTGAAAGGTCAGTTTGGAGTCCAACCAGACACCCAGATACTTGACGCATTTCTTAGCCACAAGAGGGGTCCCTCCAACGTGATGTTGGGAGAGACCTCCAACTTCCTTTTTCTGGTAAGGATGCCCAGTTCTACTTTGTTGGGATTCGCTCTGAGTTCGTTATCCCTACACCACTGTGAGAATCTTGTCCTCCAAAAGCCTCTGCAATATACCCACCTCAGTACCGTGTGCCATAATCACAACGTCGCCTGCATAGGCCTGTACATAGACCCCATGCTCTACTCTCAGGATGTGTACGATCTCGTCCACCACTAGACACCACAGGAGGGGGGACAAGACCCCCCCCCTGAGGACATCCCCGCGATGACTCAACCCCAACCACCTCATCTTCCAGCCTAGCCTCGACCCTCCGCCCGATGAGCATGGAGCGGATCCAGTTCGTTAGGATCGAACCCACCCCCGTTCGCTCCACCGATCAGCAGATCGAACCCACGGGTGTGTTATTACACGCACACCGATAGCCGTCCGCCCCCAGCCCCTCCTCCAGCCTGGATACCAGGTGGTGAAGAGCCGACCTGCCCGTTCGATATGCGTGCTGTTACGGACTCAGAGGGGCCCTTAAAGCCACCTACTCCCTAAAGTATCGGTCCACCAGCCTCTCTAGTGTCTTTATCAAGAAGCTGGTGAGACAAATAGGTCGATACGATTTCGTATCGGTGTAGTCGTTCCTCCCTGCCTTGGGAATGAACACCACTCTGCTGTGCCTCCAGGGCTCCGGGCTCCGGCATATACCCGTGTGCGATAAAAGTCCTGAAAAGGTCCATCAGCGGCGTGCTAAGGAGTCCTCCGTCACGCTTCAGCGCCGGAAAAACCCCATCCTCACCGGCAGTGCCATAGTCAGCTCTAATGCTGAACCCGGCCCCGCCCTCACCTCCCCTGTCCATGCCCGTTGAACCTGGGAAGTGTGTGGTTGGTAGCTGGTGCAGAGTCTCCGCCGGTGACGACGTATAGCCTCCCCCTGGCTTACGGACACTGCCCAATTTGACGAGTAGGTCCCTTGACAGCACCTTGCAGAGCCTAGCAGCGGCCGGGGCTTGGGATACCCCTCCACAGTAGGCCCTCCAGGCACTCCTTCGCGATCCTCTCAGCTCTCTTTTGTACTGCCCCCGGGCCTCTTCATATAGGTCCCAGTCAGCATCCACCCCGCCGTGTCTAGCCCTATTAAAGAGCCTCCTCAGCTGTTTCCTAAGGTTCTCCAGGGTGCAATTCCACCAAGGAGTTTTCCCTTTACAGTGACGCTTAGTCACGGGGCAGCTGCTTGCGAAAGCCCCGGCCATCGATGATCCTATCCACCTTGCGGCGTCATCCAGCTCATCGGCGGCCCGGTACTTCCTCGGCATGTCCCTTAGCTCCTCCCTATAGAGGTCCCAGTTGGTTGCTCCGGAGTTCCTAACCCCCTCAGCTCTCGCTGAGGAAGGGCCCGGTTCTATAGTGATGTATCCGTGGTCCGACATCGAGTCCTCCACAGACACACCCCATTTCGTAATATCCGGGAACAAAGCCCTGGTACACAGACTCCAGTCTATGACCGAGCTTCGTCCCGTAGTAAAGAAAGTGGGCTCACTCCCTCTGTTGGCTACCTGCAGCCCTACAGATGCAATGAATTCCAACAAATCTTCCCCTCTCCGATTGGATCCAGCACTGCCCTACACTATGTGATGCGCTTTGCAGTCACATCCAATCAGGAGTGGGATATTTACCTCCTCGCAGTAGGTAACCAGATTCCCTCCGGCGGGCGGGGTTGATCGGCTGGGAAGTACGCTGACGCTAGTACCACCCTCTGTACACCTACGCTTGTAGGAATCTTGACCAGGATAGGGGCCAGGTCCCTGGTAGCCTTATCCCTTAGGAAAAAGGCCCCCAGTCCCACTGTCAATATACCTGCTCTGGGGTCCCCCATAGTCGGATTCGGTGTATACAACACAGATCCCGCCATGGACAGCCCCTTTACCCTGGATTTGACAATCCAAGGTTCCTTGATAAGTACAATTGCTGTACCCTCCTCTACTATCTTCCTGCATAGGTGGGCCGTAGCAGCCCTACTATGCTGCAGATTTATCTGTAGAATGGACACCCCACACAATGCCCACCCTTCATTCGTACTGGAGAGCGCCCTCAGTCTGAGTCAGACTGACGGAGCTTGCACTCTTTGGCTCCTCCCGGAGGGGGCCCCACCTCTACGCTAGTCCCTGACTGAGGAGCGGCCAGCGGCGATCTCACCATGGCAGAACCGGCAGCCTCCTCAGAGCCCCCCACATCCACGTCCATGGCGAGCTCACCCTCGGGGCCTTCCTCTGGAGAGCTCCCGTCTGGAGCCGCTGGCCCCTCTTCAGGTCTCGACCCCGGTGCGGCCAAGGTTACACTTACCGGCACCGCCAAGCAGAACAAGAGAGAGACCTTGGACGCGATGGTGTCAGCGGACCTGTCGTCCACCCCCCATCACAATCCTGGAGCCCTTCTCCTCCGTCGTCCTCTTCCAGACTCTCCAGAGTCGGCAGTCCAAACCATTCTAAACCTCAAGGCGCCCCCAGCCCAGGAATCCAGACCGCTGCCCTCCTAAGCCTCAACCCTTGCGGACCAACCTCAACCAGGTTGGCGACTCCCCAGGACGGATCTACCCCCAGGATTCCTCGTCATCCGCGATGATCAGGATATGGCCCCGCCACACCCTGATCGTGCGAATTCTCGGGGAAGCTACATGTCCCCTCATTATGCTGCGGACTACCCAGCGATTGAGGGTGCCCCGAAGACCCACCAGGATCCTCGGTCCCTCCGCCGTGGCCGACTGAGCGCACGACTGCGGGGCCCCTTGTGTGGAGCCACTCACGGTCGTACTTCCTTTCGCGGGTTCCGCTCTTTTGGAACCCGCCTTCTGCTGGTCTTGCCCGGGTGCCTTCGGATTGGCCCCTGAGCCGACCTTCCTTTCTCTTCCCGCCCGCTGTTTCCGTAGTGCCCCCTACGGAGCCTTCCGTTGACGGCGTGCCAAGTTGAGTCTGGGCCGAGGACGAGCTCGCTGTCAGTCAAGCCGCCAGGAGCCTCTTCCTCTTCTGAGCCCCGCTTCTGCTTTTGGAGAGGGGCTCCATTCCACTGGCTGAGGGCCCAGCCGTGTCCCCTTCGCTGCTATCAGGGGTAGCGATCGGTCCCCTTGAGGAGTCCGGTTGCTCCCCCGCCTCTCAGGAGGGCATTTTGTAGATAGGGGACCCTTTTCGGATCCCCCATCTTCTTTACCGCGGGAAGGATCTGTGTAATTTATGGTATAATCAAACAAGAAATTACTTCCGAATAATTAATTGTTATTGACATAATTTTCACATTTACCTTAAAATGTACTGTAGCCGATAATCTTCTCCGACACCTATTATTTTAAAATTTGCAGGCACCTTATTCAAACCGAATTTATTAGCCACTCAGTCATGAAACTACTTTGCGAACAGGCATCTAGCAAAGCCTGGACAACATAAGGGACACCATGTTTATCAAAAATCCAAATTTGGGCTGTAGCTAAAACCGACAATGGTGTCTTCTCATTCTTAGAATGCGCCACCGTTAATTTAACAGGTGGAGATGAGGGACTGCCACTACTTACCGTGCATTCGCCACCGAGCAAGCGAGAGTACATCCACACCACCGTTCCGTTATGAGCATAAAAAAGCCGGTAAAAGCACTCGAACGCCAGACTGTAGGCGGGGCATAAAGCGCGCTCTATTTAAATTTATGAAATTGGGAAAATATGAAACAATGACTTTGTTTCATATTTTTCCAATTTCATAAATTTAAATAGTTAAAAACTTTTTCTGATAGATTAGAACTTTTTTCAATTAATAGTATATTATAAACCAAGGGACTAAAGTGGTTCTTTTGCGAGGGCTACAAGTCGCCGAGGAATTAAACCATACTTTAGTTTTCTGGTTTATACGCCTTTTTGCACTTCCCACCTAATTTTTTATTAAATTAGGTATTTTAAAATGAAATATTTAATTGAATTGACATTTGCTGTCATGAAATTTCTAAACATTTTTGTGAGGTCGTTTTTAACACAGCGTATTTGATTCGCTTGTTAAGGACGATGGACGATGGAATTAAAGTTATATTAACTCCCTAGGGATTAAAAGTGCCACTTTAGTCCCTGAATACAGGGATTGAAATTGTATTTTAGTTTCGAAAGTGCAAAAATATTTTATTTGTTTTCTGAAAAATGGGTAGTAACTATCGCTTTTATTATTACATATTATGAAATAGTTTTACAAACAATATTCTCACATATACAAGTACCCTAAGCATTATGACACTTACTGTCTATGATTTAACGTTAGACCGGAACCTGCTTCTGTAGCCTTAATTGCTTCTGCTAATTACCTGTTTCTTTGTTGACTGACGAATTTCATCCAGCGTTTCTTTACGTTAATTTTCGAACCGACGACCTGAATTTGCTTAATTACTTAGTTACTTCCACGAGCCTATAAACTGTGAGGCACCAATTTCGGTTTGGTCACAACTACGACCATAGTACAGACTAGAAAAATTAAGGTTTAATTTTTAGAACTTTTCGAGCTATTTTCCAGCATTACGACCGATTGCAAGTGAAATTTCTATTAAAATTTGTAATTGGCCATTACGACCTACGGAAAATGAAGTTTCAGTTAAGACTAATTTTTCTCCGATCATTTCGCGTTTTTATAGCAGATTTTCGACGCGTTTGAAAAATCCGGAATCTGAACACCTACAATGACGCAAATGCCCCAATTTTCGACGAAAACAACTCATCGAGTTTTAACTAAGTTTTTTACATTCCAATCCAAGTATTCAAAATTTTCCATGACAAGCTTAGGTTCGTTTCGGAAATTAGCTCACACATGTGCAGGTTTAAAGTCCAAGCGGTATTTGAACCTTATAAGGTCATGACTTTTTTGTCTTTCGTTTTAATTCGCTGGAATTGGAAAATCTTTTTATTATGCACGCCCCCTGGCCAATGATGTTCTTTTTAGAACAAAGTTTGGGGAACCTGCGTAAGAATGTTTGAGCGCAGATGATCTTTTTTCTAGTTAGTTTATCTAGTGTCGCGTTCTACTGCAGTCGGAAACAAAAGTTTAAGTCAACTCCGATTTAAATTGGTTCTCGAATCTTGTGAAGTTATACACCATGCCGTTTATTGAAATATATTCCAATGGTAAGTGATTATTATTTTTAATTGAACGGTGTTAAGTGCTTTTGTTGTACACTTCTATTAGGTCAAATGATTAACCCTTTTCCGCGATTCTGGCATTACTTCGTGAAAATTAAACTTCAATTTGTTTTTAATTCTTGTTAATAATAGTATATTATTTTATATGGAGGAAAAGTGATACTTTTCATGGCGCGCTCGTGTTTAACAGCCGAACGGAGTGAGGCTGGTAATAGAGAGCAAGCCATGAAAAGTAACTTTTCCTCCAAATAAAATATGCTGTTTTTTCTTCAAATGTCGACAAATTAATGCAAAAACATCTCTTTTTAATAGTAATAATACCTAATTATTATTAAAGATAAATGGGTTCGCAAGGCGGCTTAGACCACGGTCGTAGGTGGCCTTGCTTAGACCGGTGTCGGTGAATTTGTAACATAAAGCTGTCAGTGGACACTGTCAACAATAATTATTTTTTAAGATTACGGCTCCGATTGCGTTTTAATTCCGTATTGATAAGCAGTTATTGAGTAAGTTCGATTAAATAATAACCAATTTGTTCCTAAATTAGTGATTTTTAGAAATGCAGTCACAAATTGAGTGATAAATACAAATTGTAGTTTAATAAATCTTGAGTTGTTGACGCTTATTTTGTTGTCTGTTTGTATTGTATCTATGTTGCTATGACAACACTTTTACCTCCGCCGGCGGAAAAGTGAAAAGTAAAGCTCCGGCGGAGGAAAAACGAAACTTCACGGCCGCCTACACAGTCGAGTAATGACGGATTTACTGACGTTTGAAGAAAAAATAAACTTATTATCTTATTCGATCGTTTTCTCCCTGGTTTTAATTCGAGACTTAATTTAATTTTTGAACAATTAAAATTATTTTTTTAAAACAAATTGTTGAAACAATTCTTAAAATAAATCAGGTGTCAGCCCTGATCGTCACAGGGTGTGTCCATTTTGATAAAGATTACTTAACTCTTCTCTTAAAGAAGCTGAAACCTTACGGAACCTTAAGGAGTCAGCAGTACCAGTACTATGATTGTGGGTTGCAATTAAATTAATTTCTCAGGCCTTTTTATTTACCAGGTCATAATGTTCTTGTTTACCACGGTATTTTTTTACGAATAACACGTATCTTAACACACAATTTTGATGGACAGTTAGTGTTTCTAGTTTTTTTTTTCTTTAACGAAGGAGTATATTATGTTTCTTTACATTTTGTAAAATGGTGACATACACGCGTTTGTTTTAATTTTACTTTTACTCCGTCCTCAATATCTGTACTCCTAATAACATAAGAAGACCCAGTAAAATATTCAAACTCTAGTAACCAGATTTTAAAGTCTTCTTTATTTGTTATATTAACAAAAATATGAACTTGTATATTTGAAACATTATCGTCTCCCTCTATAATTTTTTATCAATAATTTTTGTTTGCCAATTTTCACTTGGTAGGACGACCTAAATAATGATAAAAGCTATGCCACAAAATAAATAGAAACTATAAGGAACAATGTTTATGCTAAAATTTTTCAGATAACTTCATTGTGATTACAAATTATAACGGACATAATATACAACCTTAAAAAAACTAACTATTGGTCTATTAATTTAACAAGATGTGCCCAAAATTATGCAAATGCTCATGCTTCCTAACAGAAATATGTGATAAAGCATTAACCGATTGGCCCTAAAGTGAACACGGAAGTGAAGACTGCTAAGAAAGTTGAGTGTGACTTTTTAATTTTGTATATCCCAACTGATAATGAAACAGCCGGTATATTAATTTTGTATAGGTAAGAAAAGGGAATTAAATTTAAAAATCTAGCATTTACAAAAAATCTATGAAACTGGTGTGTACTTACTTCATTTTTGTTATAAGCGTAATCCTGATGGCACTGGCACATATTCCATTATAGTAAAAGATCTTGAGTAACTTATTAGTTTTATTACTTTTATGAACTTGAGTGTAAACAAAATAGCTTAGATCAGAAAAAAATTTCCGCATTTCCTCGCGTATCTAGCTCTGCCTATTAACTGTCACTTTGTGCGTTCCTATTGGTTTAATTAAGGCCCACAAGGGACGGTGGTGTGACTGGTGTGAATGTACTCTCGCACCGCGCAAAAGGCTGGACCCAACTATGCTGAATATCGGCGTCAGCGTCGTTAGCTAGATGTAAAAAAGTATTATAGCTTTGCTCACAAGCACAATTTGAAATACTTGGATAGTTTTGAGAATAGCTGTTATTAAGACAATTGTTACACATCTTTAAATATTCAACTGCGGTTATTTTAGATTTTACGTCCATATTTTTCAAAACGTATCATATATATCTCGAGTGTTTTTTTTTGCAGTAAAAGCACTGAAATTTATCTTTATTTGAACCTTGCGGTTATTTTTTTTTAACAGTTTTGTCTTCCCTTTTGATTGATTCCAATTTTTACGTGATCACTATGTTTTACCAAAGTTTACAGAATTAAAAATATATTCACTCCTCGCTATCGTCAAATTCCACTCCGCCACTCCCCGCCTGCCCGGTAGACTGGTGCCAGTCTACAGTGGAGAGCTAGGTAATTTAAGTTTATTTTAAATTTGTTTACGGTCCGGCGTATAAGGTGAGATTTCAAAAATAGCGGTTTGTTTTTGGTGGATTTCTGAGCAAAATGTCTAGTCGAAAATCGAAATATTTGTTCAGTAGTTGATTGTGAAAGACGAATGGCAGACAATATATCGCTCTTTAGGTGCCCAAAAGGGTAGGTATGTATTAGTTTATTATAAGCTTTTATTTAACTTCACTTGTATGTTTGGGTCAAATCTTACAAGTTAAATTTGTCCTACTACCCATCAATGTTCAATATTAATATCGATTTATAGTGAGTACAATAGAGTATGTAATAAAAAAAAACTTGCAGGTGTCGAGCCTGGAAAAGTGCCTTAGAATTTATAGGATCCCACAAATATGCGAGTAATACACCAATGTAATGTCATAGCCGTATTAGAATGTGTGGTTTGCATTTTAATGAAAACAGTTTTGCAAATTCTTCTAGGAGCTGTATACATTCATATGCTGTTCCATCAACCGTGTTACCAACTAAAAAAGGTAACTTTTAATCAGATTTTGTGCATTTGCAAAATAATGTAAGATGGTTGCAAATATAGGTTTATCTAAAAGTCTATTACTTTAAATGTTGTGCTAATTAGTTGTTGTGGTAAAATTAACGAAATATAGAAATTGCTAAAATGTAGACAATTAGTTTTGCAAAACTTTTTCCAAAATAATTTGTAAAGTTTTGCAAAACTATGATGTGGTTCATCCCCAAAATAAATTAAAATAAAGAATTTTGCACGGTGTATTAATTTTCATTCTTGAAGTAAAAAATAATATATTTTACAAATTTTATTTAAATATGCAATCGTATTTGCCGTAATTTTTTTAAAATATGCTGAATAAGGCCTTTACCTTTTCATCGTTTTTTGTGACTTCACAAAGTATATTTTTCAAAATTTTAATGAAAACATATTTCATTATTTAAATTCCTTCATTTATTACTTACTAAGCGGGAAATTTTACTCTATGTTCCCAATAGCGCTTTGACCAAAGTAAATCGCGTCAAACTCGGCTCTTATTGCCTCGATACCTCTACATTTCTTTTCCGTCGCGTTGCGTCCTCGGCTCGCCTTTGATATGACGATTTCATTGAATTGGCGCTTAGTGTGCCAACTTATATTTTTCATTCTGTAAACTTTGGTTTTACTAAAAAAGATTCTACGCCACTGGTTGTCTGTACAGGCCTATAAGGTTTTACGGTACGGCCTTCTCAGCATTCTCATCGGGTTTAGGACCCTCTTCTGATAAACACAAATTAGCTTTATGACATTACATTAAAATGTAGAAACAACTAAAATGAGTCTGTCTGGGACGATTCGGTTAGTGAAATATAATTAATAATAATGTTATCCTAAAATCAATGAGTAAAATAAGTTCTCAATACTAAGAATCAGTTTACATATTAAAACTGCGATCAAAATGATGAGCAAAATACAGTAATAGTCGAGGTATACAACATACCATTACTTTATAAAATCACTAATTTTATTAAAGCTAAATGCCAGTTTAGGTGTTAATAATTTCGCAATGGAAAATTTTCAAGAAAATTTGCGTTGAACAAAGTCCAAACCGTGACCTAACGCGAAAACAAATACGAGATAAGCATCATTTTACTTATATTTGTTTTTTAATTTCAAATGCCTGTTATCCAAATGTATGTATACATTTTTTCAGTTTAGTTATGTAATCCCAGTCTTGGAATCTGGATTCATTGTTCTAAAGTTAAATGTGAATACCTTACTGGGTTTACAATAACTATTGGATTTAGCATTTCATTCAAAATTAAAAATAAGGGAAGTTTACCCTTATGATAGGTATTTTCTTAATGCAACTTTTATTTTTTCAGGAAGCGAAACAATTTTTATAAAAAATCACATTTTCTGGATAATTGCCTTTTCGTCCGGGTCTTCAATCATACAAAATAATTTTGATGAATTTTTAAACATAAATAAATAATATTTTAAAATAAGATAAAACGGGAAGAATTCAATATCATTGGGTAATAAGAAATGATTAAATATATAGATATCTATCTAGTTCGAAGACATAAAAATAATTGGGGTAATTAAGAAACAAGCAAAATATAAGCCGATTGAGAAGAACCGTTAAGTTAATCAAAAATTAAACAATTACTTGGATAAGAGTCGGGTTTCTAACCCTCAATAGTATCAATTACATAATAAAACCCATTTGAATTCAGGGGGGGTTCATTAAAACTGGTTCATTCGATTATGGGAATCAGACCACCGGGCCACCTACTGCCTTACTCAATTTGTTATGCCTTTTCGAACTTGTTAATTAATTTTTAAATATACGTCTGCTTTATCCATGTTGTGTTAAAATCGGTATTAAATTTATAATAACAAATTTTTATGACGGAGTTTACATGATTTGAATATGTGGAGGAATTCTTCTTTAAAATATCCTTTTCTATAAAATAAATACTTCCCCATCATATTATCATAGATTCCGCCAATCCTTCTTAACATGTCTGAGTATACAAAAATATGTATTATTATTAAAAATGGATTCTTCGATCACAAAAACTCTGAAAAGAAAACATATAGAATATTACTATTAATGTCGAAAAATGTAACAGAAAATGGGATTTTTAGTTAAATGTGCAACTTTTACGGGCTGACATGACCAGATGCAGGGTTTAACGTGAAAGATCTTTCAGCTTATTAAGAATCTAGCGACCTCTTTGTAATCTACAATTATTATTCTTCAATCTGAATCAGACAATAGATTAGAGAAAAACAACTGATACAGTACGTAATTTTATTTTAACTTACGCTTACGCCATTGCTATCGCCAGTAAGAAGGCTAATTGCAGGAGAAATCGAATTAATATATATATGTATATATATATAAAAGAA
>MU189260.1:0-12672 GCA_016904865.1 Pissodes strobi | reverse complement strand
AAAAAAATAGTGTATTATACACGGGAAAAATATTAGATTTTAGCTCTCGGTTTATTGTCAACACAACCTCGAGCTAAAGTCTAATACTTTTTTTCCTGGTATAATAAATAACTAATTTCTTAACATCATGAAGAAATTGTTTGATACCCATGAACGGATACGCACCCTTTAAAAAATCGAGAGCACCATGGTTCGTTGAAAATGACGTCATAAAAAAACACAAGAAAAGAAATTATCAGTAATTGTAAGAAAGCACTAAGCTCGGATGACTGGACAACTTATATTGCCATCAAAAAATAATGATATAGTAACAAATCTTCTGCAGAATAGCCTATGCATGGAATTGTTTCCCAATTGCAACAAAACGTTATAGTAAAATAACTGCAGAATAAACGTAGAACTAATATGCCAACAATGCAACAATAGAAAACTGCTTATACTCTTATAGATCTCGGTTTTGATAAGACTTGTCAAGATTCACAATCCGATAACATCCGACCAGCTTTTATTGCTTTTAAAAGATGTTGGTAATGATTTAGGGGACGTTCTAATGTTTCCAAACAGGCTTAGTTTATATTGGGTCGTCCTTTTGTATATTGATGACAATTGGAGACTAAAAAAGCTACTTGAGGTTATATTTTAATTTGAATAGAATCAGTTTGTGATTGGCTGATTTGATAATGATCTGGATGCGGGCAAAACTTCCGTTAACTTGATCAAAAGAATATTACGATATAGCTGGTAAGCGTAAATAAAATTATAGTAAGTATATTATTACCCAAGGTTTAAACATTCCCGGATTTAAGACGCAAAGGCAATGATAGTTCTCTAAATCGTGGTTAATATATACATTTTTTTTCTACTACCTTACTAGAAAACGTCATTTTCGACCCCGAAACGAGGGAGGAAAATGGTTCTTCTCCTCCAGGGGAGGAAAAGTCTTTTCCTCCCTGAGAACAACAATTTCCCTCCCTCTAAGTTTCTTAAGACTTTTACATAAGCAAGATTTTTTTTAACACGTTTATTGGATTTTGTAGGAAGAAGATTTATGTAAATCTTTACATATAAGCAAGCGTATATGTCCATTTGTTTTATTAAACAACAATAAAACAGATGAAATGAAAAACTTCACGACTAAAATTAATTGTACAGTTCGTCAAATTACTAAAAGTAATAGTGCTTCGGTCTCGCCGAGACGAGACGAGACTATTGAGGTCTCATGTCATAAATTTTGAATTAAAATGTAAGCAAACGTCAAACTTGCAAGACAGGCAAGACACAGGTATCTAATATTTATCAAGCGTTGCTTTGTTGTAATTGAATAGTCAGCTAGTTTTGATGTATTTGTGACAAGTAAGGTCATAATAAATAAAATAATTTTACTTAAAATTAGACTATTGACGCTGAAATGTACTAGATTAATTTCTCAGTGAATTTTGTAGACTGCATCGCTGTATAATTTTACCCCAATTTATTATACTTTATGCTTATTTTGTGACTAAATATCTGCAAATTTAGCACTGAAAATTAGGAAACGGGAAAACACTTTTCCCGTGCGCCCGCACCGGAAAACTTTTCCCGTGCGGGCGCACCGGAAAGACTTACTTTCTTTGCTCTACAGAGACGTAGAAAATGATAGTTTTCAGAGAAGTATTATGAAAATATTTTTTTGTGTTACGCATAAATATAGGTAGGCAACTAGTAAATTGTACTTTATATACGTACCGAGTGGCCAACTAAGAATGGCACTCGGCCATATCTCAAAAAGTAATAATTATCGTAATGACTTACGGTGAAAAAAATATAACTATAGAAGCCAAGAGAAAATGTTGGAAATTAGTTTTAAGATTCCAAATGGCCGCCAGGGGCCGTAATAGCCATCTTAAATTTTAAAACCCGTTTTTTTTGCAAAATTTTCTTAAATTAAAGATAGTAGAATGCATTGCCATTTTAGGGCTGAGATAAATTCGATTCTTTTTTGTTAAGCACTTTTTGCTCTATCTCTTAAAGGAAAGTGGTGGGGGGTGTTCGAACATTTTCGGAAATATATGCCAATAACTTCAAAATGGCTGAACGGATCTTAATACGCTTGGAATCATTGAAAAGGGCTTTTCTTAGGATATCAACCGTGCCTTGAATAGGGCAACTGCGATTTTTTACCTAGCCGCTAGAGGGAGTTTTCTGACATAACCGCAAGTAAGTCAGATTTTCTCGAAACATTTAAATGCAACGATACCACGTTTTTCAAAACAAAAGACAGTCAAATGAAAGCCTAATGCATCAATGAAAACCGCATCTCGATATCTCTTACCTAACATAAAATATAAGTAAAAGAAATCAAAAGTCCAAATAAAATCGGATTTTGGAAAATTTTTTCGAAAGATCCGTTTTTATTAAAGCCTAATTATACTTATTTTAACACAATATATAATAAAATACCAACATTATATTAAAAATCTCAATAATGATTAATATTCATTCAATATGAGTGTATATTGCCCTTCTGTCCACACAAAATTCGAACTTTTTTAAAGAAATCAAGTATGCCAGCGGTAACAGTTACATTATCATTGCATTGTGTTAAAATGACGAGTTGTCAAAAGAATAAATAATATTGTAAAGTTTTCCCTGAAGCAATTTGCTTTTTGAGATTTTGAAAAGTTTTTTACTAAAATGCGTTCAACGAATGGAGAGGCATTCGATATGATTGTGGTTTATTTCGAATATATGCGAAATGCAACAGTTGCGTCCAGGGTTTATTCCATCCAGTTCCCTGGAAGACAGCATTATACGAGCAGAGTTTTTCGTAGGCTAGCGGAAAGGCTCTGAACCACCGGAAGTATTCATCATCCGGTGCATAGAAGACAACCTAGTGGCCGAACCGAAGAAAATATTATAAATGTATTGGCATATTTTGAATTTGATCCACATGTGAGGACCAGAACCCTAGCTAGAGAGTTGGACATTTGTAAGGCTATATACGTTTCAAAATATTTTGAAAGATCACAAGTAAGTTTTGGTAGTTTTAAGATTAAAAAAATTAAATTTTATATCGAGTATCATTTTTTATGAGGCCTTTGTTAAAGTGGCTTCCCACGGCCTGTATTAGAACAGGCCAGACTCGCGCGGAGGACAAGCACAGGTAAGCACGCATTGGGCTTGGCCGCGCGTGAGGTCTTCCCATGGCCTGTATGAGTCTGTTCTTCAAGAGTTTGAAGATAGGGTTCCGTTTAAAAATGTCGCGTGAAACTCGGCATCTTACTTTTCGATAGGTTGACTGGTTGACAGTAGGTTTAAAATAACCAAATATAGAATACAATATACCTAGTATGTACTTATAGATACCTACATAATATGTAACATGAACACATAAGAATCATAACATTAAGAAACAACTAAAAGGTGGCTTCTTAGTACTTCTAATTCTAGATAACATATTACAATAGCAATCTACAGCTCACTACAAAACAAGATCACGAGTCGGCCCGAACGACTTTCGTTACTTTTTACCCTTGTCTATACGGTCTAGCGGAAAGGCTCTAAGCGGTTTCGTGGTCTAGTGGTACGATTTTGGGTTTCCGATTCCCGTCAAATTTTTTTTTAAGGTTATTATGTTTTTTTCTAAATTTGGGTTAGTTTTGTTTCATTGAGCCCTGGCGCGAGCGAAGCGAGCAGAGGGCCATGCGTGAAGTTAAGATTGACTTCGAAACTCGTTCGGGCCGATTCGTGACCTTGTTTTGTAGTGAGCTGTAGATGCTAGTACATGTTACAAAGGAAATTTATTCCTATGTAATGTAAAAAATAACATTTTGTTGTGTTAGAACTAAAAAATATAATCCATTGCTTTTTTTTAAATAGTATTTTTTGGCTTTTTGCCGAAGTTAGCATGGTATATTCTAAGCGCGTGCTTGTAAAATTCTCTACAAGTCTGGGTAAAATAAATTTTTATCTGTGACTTGTAATATGCTCAACTGTAAGCCTGTTTCTAGAGTCTGTCCATGCATTTTCGCAAAGCGAAAAAATGCGTTCAGTGGCCGCGTTGAATGCTGGAATGGACGCGATAAATTGAAATATCATTAGAATATTTTTTTAAATTTGTGCTGGAACTAAAAATTAAATTTCATTTTTCGATGGCCGTTTTGTTTTGCGGCAAATTTGATTCTTGATTGAAAATCGGGACATTTGGCGTCCAGCTATAGGACTTGGCAGAACGTATTAAAATGGAAAATGGACCCAAAAATCAACCCTAATCACAGATAACAACAGACACCGACAGGTCGCGACAGATCAGGCCAGGCCGCGCCTTTGAAGTTACCGACTTGCGGCGGATCGGGCGCGCAAACACGGATCTTTCCGGGCGACCTCGGACGGCATCATTCCCACGGCGTGTTGGCCCGAGCTGGCGCGGCCCGGCCTGCGATATCACGGGCCGTGGGAAGCCACCATTAGATTTGCTTTCTCTCTTACCGAATTTTTTCTATTTTTTATACTATTAAAGATTGTTTTTAACGTTTCATATATACTGGGTTCCCTTGAGTAATATTTTATGATAGATAGTAATTACCTAAACAAATCTCTTGACAATTTTGGAGGAAATGAATTTGATCTCACTTTCACACAATTCTGTATCAGATGGCTCTCAAGATATTGGTAGAATTATTTTTATTATATATTATGGTAAAATAAGCATAATTAGGATTTAATAACAACGGATCTTCTTAACCCTTTAACATCGGGAGACGCCAGAACGCGAATTTCTTTGACTGCCATATTTGCGGCAGACGCATATTTTCGAACGACCTAAATAGTACTTGAGATCGGGAAACACGCGGCGGCGGCTTATCAACCTGTTAACTAGGAGCTTGGAGACGCACGATAGCGCGCAAAATTTTTAATTGCTCTTATATACAGGCTTTAACCCATCAGTATTCACCAAGCTGTTGTCGGGTATACAGCGTATTGCTTGTGCTTTGTTTTTCGGTTTTTTCTCTAAATAAATAGTATATTTGAGCACAATGAGTAGGGAAAATAAGAGAGGTTTATCAGATAAAGAGCTTGAGCAAATTTGGGAAGAGCAATCTGAAACAGAATCGCTAAATTTGAATCCAGACAGTGGCGCGGAGAGCGAATATGAACAGAGTACGCAGAGCATCTAAGATGACACCAGGTTCATGACTGAAAGGACAGAGAGTGAAAGCGAAAGTGATGATTTATTTTTTAAAATGTAGGCATGTTTATTTTCATAATATTGAAATTTCTTTCCTTTTTTGGTTTTGTTTTGTCTATTAGGTAGGTATTTTTTAAGTTTTTTACATAAAGATGTAACATACAAAAATCTTTCGACTTTATTAAAGTTTCTTATCAAGATCCAGTACTATTTTTTACTTTGCGCATTTAGGTGCATATTATATGGGAGTCGGGAAACGCAGTTATGCGCAAAAATAATAAACGGGAGACGCACGAATGCGCAGGCCTTAAAAACTCCCGTTTGTATGGCACGTCGTGTGAAAAAAGCCCCGATGCTAAAGGGTTAAGAAATGTCCCAAAATCCGATTGTATTTCGACTTTTGAATTATTTTACTTATATTGTAGGTTAGGTAAGAGATATCGAGATGCGGTTATCACTGATGCATTAGGCTGTCAGAAAACGGCCACTAGCGGCTAGGTAAGAAATCGCAATCACCCCATTCAAGGCATGGTTGATAGCCTAAGAAAAACACTTTTCAACGACTCTAAGCTTATTTAGATCCGTTCAGCCGTTTTGAAGTTATTGACATTTATTTTCGAAAATGTTCGAACACCCCCCACTACTTTCCTTTAAGAGATAGAGCAAAAAGTGTTTAACAAAAACGAATCGAATTTATCTCGGCTCTAAAATGGCAATGCATTCTACTATCTTTAATTTAAGAAAATTTTGCAAAAACGGGTTTTAAATTTTAAGATGACAATTACGCCCCCTGGCGGCCAATTTCGAACCTTAAAAATAATTTCCAACATTTTCTCTTGGTCACTTTCGTAATAATTTTTTTTACCGTAAGTCTTTACGACAATATTCTGAGATATAGCCGAGTGCCATTCTTAGTTTGAGCTACTACATTTCTTTGATTTTCGTGTACTTAAATATTTTTTATTTTTCGTACGTTACCTATAATTAAAAAAAAGCAAACCATAATTTTCGTACTATCCTACTTATAAATTATTTTTATTTCAACACTCGAGACTGACGTGACGAGACTCTCGGTCTCGAACCTTGAAGTCTCGATCTCGGTCGAGTTATAATTCCTAGTCTCGTCTCGGCATCGGTCTCGAATTTCGAGACGAGGAGACGAGACCGAGACTAGTCTCGTCGAGACCGAAGCACTAAAAAGTAATCCATCCTGAAAAGTTTTTTTTTTATTAAACAACAATATAATAGATGAAATGAAAAACTTAACGACCTAAATTAATTGTACAGTTCGTCAAATTATTAAAAGTAATCCCTCCTGAAAAGCCACTTTCCCCTGAAATATTAACTACTCCTTCTTGATGATTACTTATTGACGTAGTGTGGCTGCTTTCAAGGTTACTTTCCAATGAAGGAAGAGCTAACGGCACAAAGTTATCAACGTGATCCTTAGAAGAACTTGGGATTGAAGTGATTTGCCGACCAGTAATAATTTGACTTGTTACTTTCCTTTTTCTTGTCAATGATTCTGCGACATATCCCTCAGCAATCTTCCCAGACTCCCAACCTCCATGCTGCTTAAGTGTCACCAAATCACCACCTGCATTGACGAGCAGCGTAGCCGAAGTTCTTCGGAAACAATGGCCGGTATAACTTTTTGGGGCTTTTAATTTTAAAAATGTTGCAATTTTAAATGTAATTTTGGCAGTTGTATTCTTTCCAATTACACTGACATATGATTTTCCTTTACAGTAATTGACAAAAAATCTGGAGTGCGGTGTTTTGGGCTGTCTGAAGTTATAATTTTTATATTTTCGGTATAAAGTCAAGGCGGACACTCCGTTTATTATGTCATCAGAAACAATAAATGTGCGTTTTTTCTTGGTTTTTTTAACTGGAAGGATTACTATTAGCATATCGCCACGATCATCAAGGTGTTTAACGTCCATTTTAACTAGTTCTTCACATCTGCAAGCCATGCAAATGTCAAAATTGCCAAATAGTAAAGCGATCTGAAAAAAATAAACAAACACAATTTACCAAAAAATGCATATTTTTGCATTTAATTAAAGACCCAGTCAGTTAGTTAAAAACTTGGAACATATCGAATATACTAAATTTTTGAGGAAAATATAATTTAAACGTACTTACCTACATTCTTACAACTATTTCTTGACTAACTCATTTTATTAATGATCATTCTAAAAAAAACTAATGAATAAAGAAATAAAAGAGCTTACCTTCATATGCAAATAATCTTAATCTGGGGCATCTGCCAAAAATCTTGAAATTTCATCTCTTTCTAAAGTCAGAGATTTCTTTGGCGCGTAACCGCTAGCTTGTCTTTTGAGGAATGCTACTAATTTTGGAAACTTGATGTCTATATTTTCCCTAACGTTTAGTACTGATCGCAACATACTTGCATACTATATTTGCTCCAGAATGTTGATGGTTTTAATTCTCTTGCACGCTCCAAAAAATATACCAGGGTGACATCTTCAGAAACTTTTGTTACTCCGCGCTCTTCCAACCATTTTTTGAACACTATATTCCATTTCATATCGCTCCCTCGATTTCTCAGGAAGAAGATTTATTGCAACCAATTTTGCCTCTTCAGCGAGATCTTTTGGCAGGTCATCTTCGCTGGAACTCATTTTCAAAATTTAGAAGCAACTTAAAAGGGTAAACAACATTATAACTTATAGGTTTGTTCTAGCAGCGATTTAAAACGGTTCCAAACCATCCGGAGTTTGCGCATAGCGACATAAGCGACGCTTATATCGTTATGCGCAAACTCCGAATGGTTTCAAACCATTTGAAATCGCTGCTAGAACAAACCTAATAACAACAGAAAAATACAAAAAATGTCATAGCAACAAAGCGTTGTCAACATGATGACGACGACTCAACACCTATTTGATATTTTGTCATAATATAGCCGAATATAGCTTCACAACTTTCTGCAGTTGTTCTGATAAGTATGCATGCATCATTATTTTTAGGGCAAAATTATAAAAAAAATGTACAGGATGTTCTACCTCGATGGGCTACTATCTATATATTATAAAGAACCATATACAGTGCATTTTTTTTAACTCTAACCATAGGGTTTTGCATGTTAAATTTTTAACCCCTTATTAGGCACTGTTCTACTAGAAATACAGAGCTAAAACCTTGACTAGGCAAACTTAAGGGTCTGAAGATTTCGTTAGTTTGTCAATTATGCCAAAGAAACCCAAAAAAATACCTAAAAATTGCGTTTACGTCTTGGAAATCAGTAACTTTTTCAACACTCGTATTATTATGACAACACAACTGACTTTTAAAGCTCATTTCCACATTACGATGTTACATGTCAATTTAGCATGAAAAACATGTAACAGATAGAGGTCAAATAAAGTCAGTGATTCCACCCTTAATCCTGCGTCTTTTATGCTAGCCTGTCTAGCTGACTATACATTTGATTTTTCTCTGTTTGATATCACTGGCTTAACATATAATCAGTCAATAGATCGTACCGTATTCTAAATCGCTATCAAGGAAACATTTAAGTATATAGCAGTGCACTTCGGAAACGTTCACTTAAATATCTTACCTTACGAATAATTTCCTTTTCGGTGGTAATATACCTTAAAAGAATTGTTGGTTGCCTATGGACGAGTGTATTAAATGGAAGGGATATTCTTGGAACGTTGCCAGATGCTATATTCGCTTGCGATTTTGACGTGGTTACGGTTTAAGCCAACAGGAGAATACATAATTAATTGATATGCTACCCTTGTTTTGTTCTTAAACGACTAAGTGCGTATATTCCCTAAGTTGGCAACGTCGCTCGAACTGTTTCAGCAAGGTAAAAACGGCTCTAGCTTAAGGTACGTTTAGGTCCGATTCCGTTTGATCACCGATTTGAATTGGTTTCTGTTTGTGTGGTCATTGTCAATGATGGATTTATCGTTGGATTTCTTTGTTCTGCCAGCAGTACATAATATCAGACAGCCTTAGGGCCGTTTCATTGCATATTGCAGATGGTAGATTTGGCGACAATCGGCTGGTGCATTTTTACGTTGGATACAGGACAGTGTAAAGCGGGCCTGTGGGCCGAGTTTTTGCTAGTTTTTTAACATTGAATTTCACGACCTAGGTAGTCGTTTTTGACCAGATTTCGTTCACTTTCTTCAGAAAACCCTCAAAGGAGGTAGTGCGTCCGCCTGATATAAAGTTTAAGAATTTTTAATTCGCCCTAAGGGGGATTATACTTATTTCGGGTATAAAGTGGCATAGTTGCTGGGTTGCTGTAGTTAATGGCTTGACTGTGGATTGGTTGGTTTTTGCCTGAGAGCCAAGATTTTTGGTTAGTAACTTGCCACGTGCAGTGGATTCTGGAACAAAGTACGCCGTTTCGTTCCTCGAGGAATGCCTGTAGAAGAGAGCGTTTGCTCCCCAATTCGTCATTACCATCGAAAAACCCTACGTAGTTAGGTAAATAAATATACATTTCTTACATTTTGTACATACTCATTTATTTTCTGTACAGGGGGATTTATTTTATCAGGGTATATTATAGTTTTCTCGGGTTTTAGAAGGGATTGAAATACTGCACAATACTGTTAATTTACTAATTCTTGCACATAAAGCATGCAATATATTCAAACAAAAGGTAACTTAAGCCTGGAACAGGCATAGCATGGTTTATTTATATTCATTATTTTTACAAGAGGTAATATTCTGGGGAAATCAAGCGTATTGAATTATAGTTTCCGATACCGTCTTCGGTATGATATGGCAGTCGACTACTCCTAGCTGATTCTATGTCTTTATGGGCACCCGTAGTGTATAATAGAGTTTAATGTTGTATAAAGTTGTATATAATATTTGATAAATTTCTCTACTACTTTGAATTTTGCTTATAAGAACTTGTAAAGTCGCACATAAGCTTAGTAGATTTAGTTTAAATGTTAATGACATAAATGGGCAAGCTTTGTTCTTGCCTGGGGGTCTAAACTCTTAACAGAGCAAACAGTGGTTATATTATTGGTCAGTTTTCTTAGTATTTTATGTCTATCACCTGTAGGGTTGATATGATATTGGCTTTATTATGACCTTCGCATTTCGGTAAGACGACCATCATTATTATATTTAAATACTCTCATTATTATTTTCAAATACGCTTTGAGTGGAGAGTGTTGAAAGAGGAACTGCCTGGAATTGCAGTAAGAGAATGCATACTTAGCGCTTGTTCTCTTTCAGGTTTTTTTTCCGGGGAGCCATTTTTGCCGGAAGCCAGTTTTCCTGGGAGCTATTATTTTATGGCTGGAGCTATTTTGGCCTGGAGTTATTTGTATTTGGAGCTATTGTTGTTTGGAACCAGCTTTGCTTGGAGAGAGTTTAACCAGTCAATACAGTTGGTTGTGTTTCATTGGTACCGACTGTAGCCATAGAGGTATGGCATTACCTCAAATACCACTGAGTGTTTATGGTCCCAAGGTGCATAGCAGTAGTTCACGTGCAGAAGGCCGTAGATGATATCGGCGAAGACCAGTAAAGATAAGTTTAGGTTATATTTGTGATCTTTTCGGCATAATGTTAGTGGCGTGTTACTGATATTTTCACGCGTGTATTTTCAGAATGTTATTGATATTTTTCAGCGTATATTAGATTGCGTATTTTAGAGTTTTCCAGCGTTGTATCATATCGCGTGTTTTAGTTTTCTGCGTGGTACTGATATAATTATACTCGGTACTGTTTCGGTGTAAGCACAGCTTACCTATGGGAATCTAATTAACTGCTGATTCTACTAGGGTGGATCTATATTAATGCTCATAGCTTTTGTTATATATTACATTTCTTTAATATTACAATTTGATTTATATTGTGTTAAATGATCAACATTGTCGTTCTGATTTATTGACTGTTCAGATATATTAATTTTACATAACGGTATTTCATAATCTGGATCAGTAAGGTTTATTCATGTACAACTGCGAGTCGTCTACCATGGTAAACGCGCACAAAGTTTAGTAGCTACTATTAGACGGATAACTTTAACTACTAGTATGATGAGACGATAGATGCCTTAGGTATATTGTGATCATTGATTAATTTGTTGAACTTGGTTTGATCTTTCGTAATCATTTGGTGTTATATTGTTACTTCCGATATAGCTAAGGCGTGTCTAATAATTGTTCGATCATTCTTTATCTAATTCACTTCCATTATAACGCAATTTTAATTCAAATTACTGTCGATATATTTATTAGCATATAGGTTATTAATTGCTTCCAAATGAAGACCTTTTACCTTTTCTTATATATTTATATTATTTTGATTATTGAAAGAGATATGACAACACGTTAACGCCCAACATAACGAACCCCAATAAATTTAAACCTGCACCAACGTTACCGTCTTTTATTTGCTCTAAAATACCTCAACCAAACAAGTGTAGTTAATTTTGCATGTGAATCGTCCTTGCGTAGCGGATAATCGTCGATTTGGATCGCCCTTATGGATTCTTAAGACCGAGGATCTTCCTGTTTGGGTCTGCGGATTTGGATATTTCAAACTAGTGGCGCCCTGGTCAAGATTAAGTAATTGACCCACTCCCACGCCGACGAGCAAGTCGGAGCACACATGTTGCGCTGGCCGCATCCTTAATGGTAGGTATGATCTTATTCATTATATCTTGCTAACACATTTAAAAGGGTTTTACGCGCAACAACGAGGGGGTAAAAAAGTTACTGATTTTTAAAAAGTAAACGCAATTTTTAGGTATTTTTTCAAGTTTTTTTAACGTAATTGACAAACTATCGATATTTTAAGACCCTAAAGTTTGCCTAGTTCAGGTTTTAGCTCTATATTTATTATAAAACAGTGCTTAACAAGGGGTTAGAAATTTAACATGCAAAACCCTATTCGGTGGTTTACTAAAACGTATGTGTACTATCCATTAAAAATATATTCAAGATGGTGGCACTTCCGATTATACTGGAAGTAGATACTAACTTCTTTATTTTAAATGAAATACCCTGTATATTTTTGTATATTTTAATTTTCCTCGAAATCCCAATATTTTTTTGTATAGAGCAGCGTATAACTATATTTAATTGTTTTTGAGATATTAATAATTATTGAAAATCGACTTTTTTCGACTTTGACGCCGTGTAAAATCGAAACGGCTAAGCTTAGAGGAAAACGGTTTACATATCCCAATCTTAGTTTTTAATGATCTTGCATATGGTACTCATTTTGGGTCTAACCGGAAATGTCCGAAAATCAGGAGAGAGTCCTCATGTGCGTAAGATTACGCCAGCGTAACGGCGTTCTGCGATCTGATTGGTTATAGCAGGGCACGTGATATACGCGGCGCCATGTTTTTTGCGCTGTCAAAATTACGCTGGAGATACGCGGAAAAGTTGTATTTTGTTCAAATTTTCAGCGTAAAAGCTGACAGTGGCTGTCATTTTCAGGATTCGGGTTTGTTTTGCCTGATCTGATTATATATATATATA
>MU189259.1:31820-53572 GCA_016904865.1 Pissodes strobi | reverse complement strand
GGCATTGCAAAAGTTTATTCCTGATCCTTTGATTGTGTTTGTCCTTAGTTCCGTCGATCACGCGAATGTGTTTGTCCTTAGTTTCGTGCATACACAATAGCACTAAATGTCTAAAAATACAACACAAATCTACAAATTCACTTAATTAAATAAACTATGACAGCGTCAAACGGAGACATTTGCTCCCAAATGACGTAGATGCGCGGGCGGGTCACAAACGAGTTTAGAAATCAGCATACCGTTATATGTGTATCGTGAACATAACTATTTTACAGCACACCAAACGTTTACTTTTTGAAAATACTGCCGCCTAGCTGGTATTCTAAAATGCGGATTTCTCTTGCTCCAATACCGAAAGTGTAGAGTGGAAACTGTTCCATTCGTGTGGAAAGGCTTCATCCGAAAAAAGTAGTAATTTGTGAAAATTTCGATTCCTCCCTATTTCTTCCCCTAACCAAAGACAAAAATCCAAGCGTTTTGCTTCGTCTCCTTCCTCTAAACGTTGACTAAAAATGGGTTTAAATGGAAATATTTTATTTGCCTTGAGTATTCTTTGAATATGACTTTTAGAAATTATCATTTCTAAATGTAGCGAACGGTTTCGTAAAGAGAGTTGTGGATCTGAAGTGAATCGAATACTAGTAAAGATGCAGCATCATCTTCATCATACTTGTCTTCGGTTTTTTAACATTGACTACGGATCCAGTCGTTTTAAACTTTTTCACTAGTTTATGTACACCCGTTCTTGAAACGTACAGGGTCATTTTTTATATTTTCCCACCCCCCTTAACTTTTTTGTGCCACTGTTTAGAAAAAAGATGTAAATATAAAAGTTGTAGTGTTGGAGAAGTAGTTCTCAGAAAACATATTTTTGTCTATACAGGGTGTTGCAAAAAGTGCGAAAAACAAAAATATATTTTTTTTAAATGGGACACCCTGTATATTTCTCCCCAGAACGAAAGATCTTTATTCTCCGATTACAAAAATATATAATTTGTCTACATTTGCTTAAGCCAATTCCGAGCTATTATCCTTTAAAAGTTGACAAAGCATGAATTCAAACCAATCGAAGTAGCCTTGCTCGCCATTAAGAAAAATATGAAATGTGTCAAAATAGCCGTGAATGACAGTGACAAAAACAGCTCTTATGTCAAATTATTGGCTCTATTTTTTATGAAGGTTCCCTAACTGGCGAAAGATATTTACAATTTTTAAATCAGGAAACAGAGATTCTCTTGGTATGCTTCCAATTCGCCAATCTGCTCAAATAATAGGCGGCAAACCGTCCACTGGCAACCGAACAGCTCAGATCTAACGCCCTTAGATGCGTTTCTGTGGGGATATTTAAAAACAAAGTTTATGCTCAGAGAAGTGCCATTATTGAAGAGCTCAGGGTGAGAAGTATAACATATAAACGACCTTAACCAGAACAATCCAATTTTTATTACCCATGCAACAAATAAATTAGAAAGCGACTTCCGATATTGTATCAATAGTGGGCATATTCAACAATATTTGAAATACTGAAGTTTTTATTATCAAACATATTAAGATACGAATTTGAATATAATAATAAAACATTATTAAAACAATGATTTATTTTATTTAAATCAACTTTTAAAGTTAAATAGCTCAGAAATGGCTTAAGCAAATGTAGACAAATTATATATTTTTGTAATCGGAGAACAAAGATCTTTCGTCCTGAGGAGAAATATACAGGGTGTTCCATTTAAAAAATATATATTTTTTTGTTTTTCACACTTTTTGCAACACCCTGTATAGACAAAAAATGTTTTCTGAGAACTACTTCTCAAGCACTACAACTTTCCTATTTACATATTTTTTCTACACAGTGGCACAAAAAAGTTAAAGGGGGTGGGAAAATATAAAAAATGACCCTGTACATATTTGGAAATTTTGCATTAAATTCTTCAATTACACGTCTATATGCATTCTGTCCTGTGCCGTAACACTGAATCAAGTAAATTCTCTGTTCGATAGTTAACATCTTTTTAAATACAACCAAGTGTCACTGGAATAATCCGAGATACTGACATTTCTTAGCATAGGTGCACAGGCAATACAAGGTACGAAGTTATAGGGCTTCACAGAAGTATGTACTCCCAAACGCGTATTCCAAAATATTAAAATGTAAAAATTAAATGTAGGTATGTATTAGCATTAAAGTGAATTACTAATAATAGTTGCAGATCCACAGTAGCTTATTTTGCAATCTTGGAATTGCACAAAATCGAAAAATACAAGTTTCCATTCAGAATTTTTGTTACATATTTTGTTAATATGAGTCATGCATTCAATAACTTATCTTATTACAAACAACTCTTTTGATTAACATTATTAAAAAAATAATAAAAACAAAAGTAGTTTACTCTTGGCAAATTACACGTATTGTTAATTTTTGATCGCTCTGTATAATACAAGTAAATTTTTTTGGGCAGTTCTTAGTTTTAGAGCAAGCAAAATTTTTTATCAAGAATAACTTTTTTTCATATCTTTTAATTTTTAGTCCATTTGGCCTCTTGTTAACCCCATCCGGGGACATACTGTATATAAGTATGTACTGTTCTATAAATAAAAAAAGAAACCATTTTTTTTTAAATTTTTTATACAATAGCAGCTAAACCTTGTATACAATTAATTAAAGATAAGTATATAAAATGCAGAGTGGAAATTAAACTTCTAGATCTAAAGACATATTTTAATACCACCGCCTCCTGGAAATTCCTGGTTTCCGGGAACTCTCAAGAACAATATTTTTCTAGTTCCGGTTCCCGGGATTGAGAAACCCTATACACGAGTCAAGCATAATTTTAAATGCTCAAAAAATCGCTTAATAATAAATAAAAGAGGACAAAATGATAAAACAAATTAACAAAATTATACATAAAACCAATAACTAATACACATATTAAAAGGCACAATAATAACCGAAAAGTGAAGTCCAAGATAAAATCAAACAATATGAGTTTTCAATAGTTAAAAAGTAATTAAACTGACACATACTCAAGGCATAACATAAACATTTTTACATAAATAAAGAACAAGAAACAAAACGAAATAACCATAAACTATAAGAAAAAATTGACTAACCCAAACTAACCATGATTTTCCGTTTTTAAATACAGCTTTCGCTGGAAAACTCTGAGGGTGGGAAGTTGACACCCAGTATAATAGTGTATATGGCGTTAAAGGTCAAATTTATGGAACACCCTCACTGAAGAAAGTCTTGTTGCTGACCCTTAATAGGGCGACAACAGAGAAACAGAAAAACTAAAATGATAAACTCACCTTCTCAAAGACATCCCCAATTGACAAATCTGCAATTGAAACTCTCTCCCCATTAGTTCTTTCTTCTCTTCGAGCAACTTTTTAAAGGTTGACAATATTTCTGGCTTTAATTTGTCCTTAGTGGGAGATCTAAATGAATCCCCGGCTGCTTTTGCAGCTACATCTAGGTCTAGTTTTTCTTTGATCGGAGTTTTATATGAATCACAAGTTTCTTTCACGACTATCACAGTGTTTTCATTTTTAGGTACATCATTATCTGATTCCAAATCTTTCATTTGTTGATGGTACGCGTTCACGTTTTGCTTTAAAGTTTCCAGATGCCTAATTATATCCGCATTTGCAGATGCTGTAGGAACCTCTTTTACCTGAATTCTGCCAAGTATTGTTTCAGCCTGTTTCTTCAGTTCATCTCGCTCTTTTGCAAGTTCTTCCACATCTTTCATAACATGATCCTCAATTTTATTAGTATCACAAGTTTTTTGAGTATTTTGACTAGACAGTTGCAACATTTCGGTACGTAGTTGCTCAATTTCCTTCTTGAACTTCAAGTTATCCGATTTTAAGGTCGAGTTCTCGGTTTGCAAGTCTTCCACCAACTTTATGTACTGGTCGATGTGCATGTCCACATTTACAATGTTTCTCTTCATGCTGGATTTAATTTTTTTCGCTCGGGTCGCATATCTACAATTAAAACTATTAATATGAAGATTGATAGAAATATTCTCACCATCACGTTTATTTAGATATCGACAAAGAAAAACACATTTTCTAACGCACGCATAATTATTAAATAAATAAAGTTCATTTTATAATAATAATAATAATAATAATAATAATAATAATGCGAAGCAGGCTTTCTACTGGCAATCCACGATCAGGCCATACCAATCAGAAACCTTCTGAAGTACGTTCGAGACCCAAGAGTAGTAGATGACAGATGTAGAAATGAATGTGAAACATCAGAGACAATCCAACATATCATAGTGTTACGTTTTTCCCGTGGGTTCTGAACGAAATTACAACTTTACTATTTTAAACTAAAACTCTTTTTATTCTCCGCCACTGTATACAATTAGACACACTAAACTACTCTTATAACTTTACGACTAATAGCTCTTTACAATTCAACACTCAATGATTAACTGACTATCATTTGCCTTAGGTCTGCCCCTTATATACAATCTCAAATCTATCACGAATGCTCGAGAAGTATTCCGAGGCAACTCTATATGATTTTCGACCAGGCCATCGAGATAATGAGGAACTTGTATAAAAATTTAATTTGAAAATATTACTCACAAACATAATTTAATACTATTAAAAAAACCACAGTTCACAAAAAAAAACTATTTTTTTATTTTTGTATAATAAATATAAGCAATTAAAAACTGCATAATTCAAATTATTCTTGTAACGCGCCGTCCTTGGCACCGGTTGTGACGTCAAGTAGCTCGTTTGTCATTGCGCCTGACAGACGGCAGAGCAGGGAACGTCTTGGCAGATTTTTCTTAATCTTTCAAAATGACTGACAATTTACGACTAGTGGATATGGTGGCGTCTTACATAAAAAACGCCGAAAGTTTTTCTCTTGCTGAGGTTCGTGGTGTTAAAACTAACAGGTAGGTTGATAGAAAAACTAGTTAATAAGTTTGTATCGCTTCCATTATTATTATTATTAGTATTAAAGCACAGATTAAAGTACAAATCAACACGAATTCTAACAAACACCCTCGCAATTCAACGACAAGCAGTAATAAACGTAAATATTTTAATACTTATGGCTGCCGTACTGCCTTTACTGACATTTTAAGATATGTCAGTGACTGCCTTCCGATCGAACGAGCGGCGTGACGTCACGTGTCGTTTAAAATGAATAGCTTGCGGTCACAACTTTAATTGTTTATCGCAAATTAAATATTGCGATTTGAGGGCTGATATTTGGTGTGTGCTGTCTCTATAGGTAGGCAAATATATTAAAGAAATAAAAAAAAATGTTCAAGCTCCCTATTCCAGCGTTTATGAATATTCGCGGCCGGCCGGCGATGACTCATACATAGACGCGGTACGCTGCAAGGCCAGTTCTATAGGGTAGCACAAAAACGTTCGGATGGTTGTTAGTCGTGACATTGCCTCCCTCTTAAACTTGATCCTCTCGTCCTTTGACAAATCAGATACTTCATGTCCGTGATATGCTTTCAGCCTGCCGAGGTGGACAACTTTCAGTTTGCTTCTGGGGCTACGCTAAATTCTATACACATTAATTCTTTTGATGACTGTATAGGGTCCTTCCCATACTGGCCTTAGCTTGGGAGATCTTCCTTTCTTCCTTTGCGGATTATATAGCCAGACTTTATCGTCCATCTGAAATCCCATAGAATTGGCTTTCTCCGTGTTTTCTCTGACTAATTCATGGGTGTATAGTAACTTCTCCTTAAGGGAGTCAGCGTAGTCTTGAATTTCCATATCCTGGTTGTCTGGCGTTCCAAATAATAGGTCACAGGGTAAACGGAGTTATCTTCCAAATAAAACCATGGCTGGTGTTAGTCCTATCGTGTCATGAACTGCTGATCTATAGGCCATCAAAAATAGTGGTATGTGTTGTTCCCAATCCTTCTGATGTTCATCCACGACCTTTGACAAATGTTCTTCAATGGTATTGTTAAACCTCTCAACCACGCCGTCTGATTGTAGATGTAAGGCGGTAGTCCGTGTTTTATGGATGTTAAGTAAATCACAGACTTTCTGAAAAACCTTGGATTCGAAGTAGCGTCCTTGATCTGAGTGCAGCTCTAACCGAACACCAAATCTGCTGAATAGGTTATTCACAAGGACCACTGCTATGGTAACAGCTTCTTGATTGGGAATCGCAAAGACTTCAGGCCATTTACTAAAGTAGTCAATTGCCACTAAAACGTGCTTGTTACCATTATTTGTTTCTGGAAAAGGGCCAGCTACGTCAATGGCGATACGTTCAAACGGTAGGCCCACATTATACTGTTTCATGTTGCCCCTAGATCTTGTTTTGGGTCCTTGGCTTGCGGCACAGGCTGAGCACTGCCGACACCACGATTTCACATCCTGGCAGTAGTTGACCCAGTAAAATCTGTCGCAGATCTTGTCAATAGTTTTGTTCACTCCGAGATGAGCACCAGACTTCCCATTATGAACTTCTTCCAGAACTTCCGATATCTTCCTCCTTGGTACCACTAACTGTGTCTTCACTACTTTTCCATCGGCGCTTTCCCAGGCTCGTTTAAGAAATCCATTTTCCACCACCAGGGAGTCTTACTGCGCCCACAGAGTTTTAAAAGCAAATCCTTTAGTTGAAATGTCTCTCCAGCTTGGTCTTGGTTGATGTTCTTCTTTAGCGTTTAGCGATAGTTCTATTTCACTATCTTCAAGCTGATCCTTTCTAAGTTGCTCTGTGGTCCATTGCTGATCAACCTCAAATTTCGTTTGCCTAATGAGAGTAATTCCTTCTCGTTGATCTATTCTTTGGCAATGCTTACAATTATCCGCACATGGTCTTCTGGATAAAGCATCTGCATTATTATGCAATCTCCCTGCCCTGTGCTTAACCTTAAAGTTATATTGTTGTAACTTTTCAAGCCACCTGGCACCTGGCTACCTATCCTTCAGGCTGTTTCATATCCAAAAGCCATTTAAGTGCTGCATGATCAGTCTTTATTAGAAATTCTTGTCCGTACAGATATTGATGGAAATGCTCAACAGACCGTACTATTGCCAAAAGCTCTTTTCGCGTTACACAGTAGTTACGTTCAGGTTTCGAAAGTGTTCGACTGTAGTATTCGATAACTCGTTCTTCTCCTGCTTGTACTTGCGATAAAACTGCTCCGATGCCGGTGTTGCTTGCGTCTGTGTCCAATACAAATTTACCCTTTTGTTTCGGATATCCCAATATTGGGCTAGAACATAGAACCGCTTTTAATTTCCTGAACGCAGAATCACAGGTATGAACCCAGTTATAATTTGCTCGTTCTTCAGTGAGCTTATGTAGAGGTCCAGCTATATTTGCAAATCCTTCAAAAAATCTTCAATAATAAGTACATAGTGCAAGGAAGCTCCGCAGTTCATGTTTGTCGCGAGGACGAGGCCAGTCCTTGATTGCTGTAATCTTCCGTTGGTCGGTTTGGATTCCCTCTGATGACACGACATGCCCGAAAAATTCAAATTTTGTTGGAAAAGAAAACATTTCTTTGGATTCAGTAAGAGCTGAGCATTCTTGATTCTAGTAAAAGCTTCATGCAAGTTTTGTAGGTGCTCTTCGAAAGTTTTTCCCATTACCATTATATCATCAAGATAGACCAGGCATGTCTTCCAAGTGAGGCGTCGTAGAACAACCTCCATAAGACGCTCAAAAGTAGCGGGGGGCATTGCATAGTCCGAAGGGCATAACTTTAAACTGATATAAACCACTTCCGGTAGAAAAGGCAGTCTTTTCCTTATCTTGTTCGTCGATGCCTACTTGCCAGTAGCCGCTCTTTAAATCGAGTGTTGAGAACCAATGAGAACCTGCTAGTGTCGTCAACTTGTCATCAATCCTGGGATGTCGATAGCTGTCTTTCTTGGTGACGTCATTGAGCTTTCTATAGTCCATGCAGAATCTGGTAGTCCTATCTTTTTTGGTGACTAAGACAACAGGAGACGACCTTGGGCTCGATGATTCCTCAATAATTCCATCGTCAAGCATTTTGTCGACTAATGTGGTAACCTCTTGCTGCTTCGTCACTGGTAGCCTCCGAGGATGCTGCCGTATGGGGTGAGCACTTCCAGTGTCGATTTTGTTTTATAATGTTCGTTCTTCCAGTACTGCCATTTTTCCTTTCAAAGGCTGTACTCTGCTCTTTGATAAATTGTGTAGCTCTCTTCAGTTCCTTGGAAGACAGATGATGCTACGACTTCTGGAAATGTTCTAGGACTTTGTTAGGTGATGTCGAGGGTGTTACTTCTGACTGCGTTTCGCAACTGGTTACCCACTGCACCGGCTCGCAGGTGGCTATCACATCTCCTTTATTGATTTTGATGGACTTGGATGAAATATTTGCTATCGTTATCGGTACTTCGCCGTCGGTTTTGACTAGTGCTTTGCCTACGAGGTGTTTGCTAGGCAAATCGTGGTGTTGGATAAGTCCGATGCAGCCTCCAAAATCATTCTCCAATTTTCCAAAAATTATTTGCTCGGTGTTTCCGCTTATTCTGACAGTACATGCCGCCACTACTTTAGTCGGTGTGCCATCGTCTGTTTTGGTAAGGATGAACTCTTCGGTGCCAAGCTTCAGAAGATTAAGCTTGCTGTCAAAAGAGAATCCATGTTGGCCAATGAGATCCATTCCCAAAATAAATTCGTCTTCGATGTCGGCGACTAACACTGTGTGGTGTAATTTAATTCTTCCAAGTTGAAGTTCGATATCCATTTCCCCAAGTACTTCAGCTGTCTCACCGGTAACCGTACGTAAAACTATATTCTTTGATATGGGTAGAACTTCTACTCTATTTACTCTGTTGAACCTTATCAAAGATACCGCCGCACCAGTGTCAACAGTAATTGTTATGGCTCTTCCGTTGATCTTTCCCTTAATAGTTAGACTGTCGGCGGCTTTTCCTAGGCTTTTTATGGAGACGATCGTGGGGGCTTTATATCTTCTTTAGCCAACACCCGCCCCGCAATGTTGACTAATTGAAGTTTTCCTGATTTGACTTGGAGACCCTAGAGTCTCTGGATGGAGATCTAGACCGTAGTTGCACTCGGCAATCTCTTTTGAAATACCCAGTCCAGCCACATCTATAGCACTGATTTGATGTATCTCGGTTACGTGGCCTATCTTCTATTGACTCTCGGAAACTCCCCGTGGCCTGAAGAACTTCCGTTAATTTCTTCAAAATTTCGCCCATCTCAGTTAATTCACAGCTGTTTGTCGGCTTTTCTTCCTGGATGGATACGGCCCTGATTTTTGGCTTGGAGATGTTAAAAGGCTGCCTCGATTTCCAGGGCTCTACCCAAAGCTTCACTGCTGTTATCAAATTTGGCTAGACGTAGCATTTTCTGAGTTTCTGGATCTCTGATGCCATCCACGAAAATTGGGCAGCAAGTTCATCTTGAAATTCTTCCGTTGCTCCCGGGTAGGCCAATTGAATGAGACGTCTAACGTCTGCCTCAAACTCTGGTAGGTTTTCACCAGGCTTCTGATGTCGGGACTTTACTTGTGCTTGATACAGTTGTCATCTGTGTTGGTCTCCAAATCGTCTCTCCATGGCAGCTATAAGTATGTCATATTTCCCCTGTTGGCTGTTGGGAATGGTCTGTAGTAGTTCCAGGGCAGATCCACGAAGCGCTACCACTAGTGACGTAGCCATTCTTGTTGGCAACAGCAGCGGCTTCAAATTGTCTTCTGTACATTGTCCAGGATGTTTGACCGTCATACGTTGGAGCTCTGATATGCTGTCCTGTGGCGATTACCCTCTCGGTGAGTCCTTGATTTTTTAGTCTGGCAACTTCTGCTTGAAGATCCTTCACTTCTTTCTGTACGTTTCCTACTTCTTTTTGTACATTTCCTACTTCTGTTTGTACTTTTCCAACCTCTTTTTGTATATTGTCTACTTCTTTTTCAAATTTTTCATTTTGACCGTCTAATATTTTCTGTAATTTTCCTTGCTCTCCTACAAATGCATCCAGCATCCATTTCTGAAGCTGGTCCTGTTCTGCTTGCCTTCTACGCTCATCCTCTGCCCGTTCCGCTTGCCTTTTATCTTCTTGATCTTGAAAAATTTTCTGAAGCCGGTCCTGTTCTGCTTGCCGATCCGCTTGCTTTTTATCTACTTGATCTTGAAACATTTTCTGAAGCCGGTCCTGTTCTATTTGTCTTTCAGCATTTAGATTTTCCATGAAATCGGCCAACATTTTATTTATTTGCTCCATTTCTGCCGTTCGTTGCCTTGTATTGACCATAGGTTGTTATAAAATGTTCACAGAATCCACCAATCAAAATTGTCTCGTTGACGTACTTGTACCCTCTTTTCTTCTCGAATAATACTTCGCACTCCGGACTCTTCACAATCCCACTTCTGACACCAAATGTCACGTTTTCCCGTGGGTTCGGAACGAAATTACAACTTTACTATTTTAAACTAAAACTGTCTTTATTCTCTGCCACTGTATACAATTAAACACACTAAACTACTCTTATAACTTTACGACTAATAGCTCTTTATAATTCAACACTTAATGATTAACTGACTATAATTCGCCTTAGGTCTGCTCCTTATATACAATCTCAAATCTATCACGAATACTCGAGAAGTATTCCGAGGCCCCTCTATATGATTCTCGACCAGGCCATCGAGATAATTCCAGCGTTCCTGAATATTCGCGGCCGGCCAGCGATGACTCATACATAGACGTGGTACGCTGCAAGGCCAGTTCTATAGGGTAGCACAAAAACGTTCGGATGGTTGTTAGTCGTGACAATAGGATGATACCACGTGTCCTGCAACCGAGTACAAAAGAAGACAGTGGCCAACATTTTACTCCACGAATTATCAGTGAAGGTACAGGTCGTGCAGACTGAAAAGTCTCCATATTACATTTGTAACCCGGAACTCATTCTTGAGAACAACAATTACAAAATGTACTGATAAAACATAGTCTTACTGATAAAACAGTTGCACATTATACATCAGACCTTATTACATAACGACATGATTGATGTGATTAACCCGAACAGTAACAACGAGTGCAAACCATGCCGAAAAAATCGCTAAGGACCGGGACTTTGAAGGACAAATAAGAACACAGTGGCAAATGGAAAATACTCAAACAGTGTCGATAATCACGTCATTGACGAAATTTGCTCCCATAAAAAACATCAAGAGTTCTTTCGAACCAGCATCTCTACAAAACCATGCAAAAGGAAATGTTACTCGCTACAGCTCGTACAGTCAAAAAGTTTGTAGGAAATCCATGAATATTTTCCCTTGGGCCCAATAACTTGCAAAGAATCCCCACAGAGGTCGATTCTTTTGACGTTCGAAATAACTGGGGAGTGAATTTTCCCCTCAAAAGGTGGAAAGCAGTATTGCTGCCATAATCACACTAATAATAATAATATTAAAGAACAATAGACTAATGGCAGAGTAAATACAAAAACAAAAGTTACCGGGAAAATCCAGAATTTTTTTTTTAAATAATTATTTATTTATTGACGGTCAGGGCTCATTTAACATATATAATTACAAAGATAACACAACCACAACAGTTAGATCGACAACAGAAAAGTCTTTACAACCAATATATATTTTTTAAAAGTCCAAATTGCCAAGATCGACTATCATTTACCAACATATAAGCAAGCAAAAGCAAAAGTACAGGATACTATACAAGTGAACACCAACAAATTACTAGCCCAGTATGTGCAAACCTCTTAATTAACAAATCGAAAAGATCCAAAGTATTATAGCGAGAGTTAGCTCGTCTAGTAGATCTAGATAGAAAAGAATTAAAATCATATTTTGTTTGGCAAAAGGAGATACTTGATCTCGTGGTTTTGCACAGGCTATGCAGACCCACTCCGCTCAATAAAGCAGGACAGTTGCAGTAGTCGTTTGCAATATTAAACGAAAGTCCAAGGTCATGTGGCTCTCTACGAAAAAAAAATTTTAAGCCGAGCTTGGCTTCAAACATGAAGTATAACGGAGAGTAGTCACGATAGTCTATCTGTAGCAATATTTGACTTAAAGGCAACATACTTAAAGAAACGGCGCTGAACCTGCTTAAATTTACTCATATGACCAGCATAGTTAGGCGTCCACTGGATACTTACAATGTTGTAAATTTCAATAATAATAATATCCAATAATATAATGCCTTGAGAGCAACAGGACAATCACGAGTTAATTGTTTTGTTGTTGAAAATGTTTCTAAAGGATGAGGAAAACGGTAATAAAATAAAATTGAACATATTCAATGAGCAGACCACTGCTTAGAAGCTGAGTCCCTAGAATCCCTACACAATGCAACTTGATAGTCATAATGTTGTAAATATCAATAATAATATCCAATAATATATTGCATGGAGCAACAAGACAATCACGAGTTAATTGTTCTATGTTGAAAATTTTGTCCAAAGAATGAGGAAATCGGTAATTAAATAAAATTGCACAGATTCAATGAGCAGACCACTGCTCAGATGTTGAGTCCCTAGAATCCCTACACACATGAGCCAAGGAACGAGTTTAATAAAAAGGGTTTAACATTAGAATACCCAAAGTCAGCTTAATGTTAAAAACAATATTGGGTGGTCCAAGGACAAAATTGAAATATTGAAAAAAAGTGGAATATATGAAATTGGATGCATGGACTAATTAAAAATATGTTGGGGACACTAGAAGATCCATATAAACGAGACTCAAAGAACACATAGCTCAGTTCTTTTTAGTTTCGCTTGCTTAAGTAAAGTTAGTATACAGCGTGTCCCAGGATAGGTGTTACAAGAGGACAAATGGTCTAAAAAGTTTTGAGTAGATAATTCATGTTTTGGAATCAAGCCCTGCATGGTCCAAAATAACACTGTACAAAATATTACTCAAAATGCCACTATACAAGGCGCGTTCTAATTAAAAGTCTGAAAATTTTCTTAACTAAAGTACCTTTATTTAAACAGATAGCGACAAATTTAATTAGGAGAAGTTGTTTAGTACTAATCTTAATGCACGAAATGTCAAACAGTACTGTCTTTATAACGATATCAGGTATTTTACATGTAGTCAAAGTTTACCTTCATTATAAATTATTATTATTTTTCCAGCAGCTAAAAAATTAAAGTGCAACAAAAGTACACAATATTTGAGATTAGTGCATAAAAATTAGTACTAAACAACTTTTCCTAATTAAATTTGTCGCTATTTGTTCAAATAAAGGTACAATATTGAAGCAAATTTTCAGACTCTTAATTATAACACGCCTTGTATAATGGCATTTTGAGTAATATTTTGAACAGTGTTATTTTGGACCATGCAGGGCTTGATTCCAAAACATGAGTTAGCTACTCAAAACTTTTTGGACCATTTGTCCTCTTGTAACACCTATCCTGGGACACGCTGTATAGTCAGGTACAGGGTTATCCAACGAGGACTAGACAAGGCGATTTTTTGACTTTCCCTGTACTTTTATAAAAAAAAAACTAAATTAGCCATCTTATGTAATTTTCTCCCGCGAATTCGGATATGTTCAACAAAAAAACAACTGAACATCAAATAACAGTACTAGGGGTCACTTTGATATTTTTTTTAAATGGAACACCCTGTATATTACTAAATTTTTGGACTCTCTAGAAAAAATCTAAACACATTTTGTGTATAATATCAGAGTATAACAAACCAACGAATTTTTCTGCGCATGCGCGAAATGGGATCGTTTTCTGTCAAACTGACTTTTGTTGTACCGCGTCCGTTACGAATTCTGATAAGTGCGTTTTAATGTTGAAATGTGTCGTAATTTCTAAATTTTAAAACTGAGTAAGTGTATAATCATGCCGGGTATTACTTGTGCATATCTTGCCTGTTCAACTAGGTCTGGAGATGGAAAATATTTCTTCACATTTACTAAGAACTAAAGATTATGACCGGTAAGTACATACCTACTAACACAATGTAATGGTTGTTTTTTTTTTAATTGAAATTTAAATTAATTGTTGAATAATTGCTCTTGGAGAATATATAAATATTGATACAGGAGTATTAGTGGTGAAAAAGTGCAATTTATAAGTGAGAAATTGAATGCCAAAAGACGTTAGGTACATGTAATATGTATTCCTAGACTGTTGTAAGTCTCAAGTTTTTTTTTATCCAACATATATCTCCACATTCTACATTGAGCAAAAATTTTCAAAGTAGAATAATAATGCACCCGTATATGTGCTTAAAAAATGGTCTTTCTTAATTAGCGAAGTATGTTCCTGTAAAATTTGTTATGCTGTTCTCACCTGAAGGGTTTTTGGGCAATTTCCAGCAAAACAATTCAATTGCAAAGGAATGAAATTACTCCGGCCTGTATTAGTAGTTATTTGTTGTAAGGCCTGGGTTTTATGTTTAGTAGGCCTGATATTTTTCATAGTAACCTAAAAAGAGAACCTAACCAACGACTTCTATTTCGCGAAAAAGGAAAAATAGAAGAGCGGTTCAGTTTTTATAATCACAAAATATTTTGTGTGTAATGTAAAGAGTTTCTCGGTTAAATAAGTAGCATAACGTGTCTTTAGTGCATTTCAATCACAAATGTAAACAATTTCTAGAAACACCTGTGGATACCTACTAGGTATATACCTAGATTCACGACAGAATATTATCATTAATAATAATAACACACATATTGTGTTGATGTATTCCAGTACACCTTTACAGATAGAAGTATTGCATTCTTTCAAGGAATTTGTAAATGATGTATCAGAGAAGAACAGGTAATGTGATATTCATAGACGAGTTTATATCGATTAACTTATAACAAAATTACATCACAGTTAATATTAGAGGTTTTGCTCTAGGTACTCTAGTTTTGACAGATGTGGAGATGTCTAAATCAAATCTACTTACATTTTGATTGCGAATTGTAAAAGACACCACGTAGAACTTAGTTGGCATGCCTCGATGTGTTATAGTTGCTTCATTTACTGTATAAGTATAATGACAGGCTTAAAATCTCTGCCCCTCTGTATTTTAATGAAAAATTACAAAAAGACCAAGCTTGTGTTAAAAATATTTTTTTTGAGTTTCATAAATTACAGTTATCATAGGTAGATCTAATAAGATTTTTTTTCAGTGCCAAAGTCTGGGCAGAAGCTTCTATCAGGATAAACCAGTTAAATAGATGATGGCGTATAGACGATGCGCGAAGTACACTTTGAGGAAAAGTATTCTTCTAAGATATCCTCTGCAAGAAAACACTTGGTACCTGATGCAATTCCTACAATATTTGGTCAATATCTACAATGGGCATTTGAGACTAGTCAAGATTCATCTCAAGAACCACCAAGAAAATCAAGATCTTTGCAAGTAAATCATTATAGCAATTATTCATTAACATAAAAAAATTAAAGTATCAGTATTGTTTCTAATGACACAAACTACTACAGCTATTTCGTTTGTCTAATCATTATGACTGAGTTTAGCAACAGCATTTTGAATTCCATTAGTAGAAAAAATTTATTGGTTGGATTTATTATTTACAAGTGAGTTACAAAACAGTAATTACCCTGATAGGTACTCAAAATTCAGATATTTCACCTCATCATAATCACAATAATTCAATAAACAATATGGACTAGAAACACTACCGGTTTTATGAGTCATGTACCCAACAGAGAGTACCTACTGGTCACATAAATAATTCCAGTTTTTGTCCAAGTTGTACTAATTGATATTTGTGAGACACTTTATTGGGTCTAACATGATATTGTTTGGCTGCAATTAAATAGCCTTACCCTTGTTGTTGTACTGTATCAACAATATCTTCATTCTCATTATCACTTTCAGGTCCTAGTATTTGAAAAGATGAAGAAACAAAATCGGTGAATTTGGATGATATTCAACCAATGAACGCAAGAAAAGATAATTGTGTTTTACCTTCTCACCTTTCACCAACTATATATGCTGCAATGCTGCATATATGCTGCAGGACTACACAATAAATCCGTATATAAGGCCCTTGAAATCAAAATGAAGCCAATGACAGATAAGGATAAACACTGCATCCTTTGTATCGATTGTAGGCATTCAATTAAAGGGTGATAAACTTCGATGTATTTTAGAAGATTGTAGTTTAAATTTAAAGTATATATATTTAAAAGTGGAAGGCATATCAAGTGACATGGGCTCGAATTTTATTGATTTGACTAAATTTCTGAAACACCTGAAAATACAGAGTTTCAGGTAGGAGGTGAGGATAAGTTCTATATTTTTGACCCATGTCATTTAATTAAGGCCATCCGCAGTAACTTAAGGCAGCACACCTTTTGCTTTCAGGGTAGAAAAACGAATTCTATAATTCCGATAAAAAGCAGTTCTACAGGTGTGCACCCAAACTCATTAATTCTCACCTTAATCCCACAACTTTTGAAAAAATGAGTGAGTTATGCCGCTCAAATTTTGAGCGATTCAATTGCCAGTGGTATGAATACATACATGAGTTTGGGTGCACTTCCAAATGAAACTTTTGCAACAATTTAAATTGTAGAAAAATTTAATAATCTGATTGATATCTTGAACTCCCTATCATTAAAAAATCCTTATAAATTTAAGAATGTATTTGACGGATCTGATTCATAGCATAGTTATAATTTTTAAAGGAAGCCGGTTTTTTGGTGAAAACGTATTTTCACGTTTTCACCAAAAAACCGGTTCAAAATTTGTTATAAAAAAATTAATAACATTTTTAAACACCATGCCTTCTAGTCAATCGAATGTACAAGCCGCACGACAAATTTCGTGATTCTACCTTTTTTCGTTTTGAAATAAAACGTAATATCAATAAAGGTCGGTAGTCTATCCTCTTAAACAAAAATGGTCAAGATTATTAAATGTTGGTCTATTACAATAAGAGGTCTATTCAATTTATGGCAAAAACTTTTAAACTGTAGGTATAAATATCTTAAAACCAGAAGACTGATTGTTTAGAAAATGTCTTTGGAAGTGTAAGGCAAGAGGGAGACAATTGCATTCCCACACCAATATAGTTTCAAAGTGCCTTCAGAAAATTGTTTGTGCAGATGTATTTCCACTCAAATCACATGAATTGTAGGGAGAATTTAGATGATGTTCTCATTAGTTTAAAATCCATGGACATGGTAGAAATTATTAATAAGGAGGCAGCAATTTCCTTGCCTGATTACAATTACCATAAAGAAATCGTTGCAACACAAAATGCTTTCTATTATGTCTGTGGATATTTGATGAAAAGGTGTCTGGAAGTACGTTCATGTGACATTTGCTATTCTTTTAGCAGAGAATGTACTAGTATTGATGTAGACAAACTTCTCTCATTTTAAAGCTTTTGATGCAACTAAAGGTACTTTTGATGGTTTATCATCACTACCAAAAAGGTGGGTACATTTTATATACAGCCTTGAAAGTATTTTCAACTCGCAGTTTGAGAAGATATGTACGAAAAAAAAATTGTAATTATCTCGTGAATATATTTTGAAAAAATTCAATTTCTCCATCCCTGTTTCAAATTTTCCCAAGCTGTCTGTATTAAAATTATTTATAAGACTAAAAATATTTTATACTTTAAAATTTAATAATAGGCATCTCAAATGTAATGGTTCTGATAAAAAAGGCATTCGGAAATTGAAATCATGTACTTATAGTTTTTATTGTATTTTTCATTTCATAATAATTTACTGATTTATGAAAACTTATGTATGCATGTATGTAATTATAGAATTAAAGCAATATTTGTTTAAGTTATATGATCTAGATATGGTATTGTTAATTTGTGCTCATAGCTTTGAGTAATATTGATCTCATATTTATTTTTGTATGGTTTATTAATAGGGTTATGTAACGGAAGTAGGTATATTTATATAATAATAAATGTAAAGCACAGCGACCTTTAACTATAAATAATTAAAAGCATTGGCATTACGTGGTCAGTATTGAGTCCTAGATAATCTAGGAAAATTGTAGGCCTCAAGCCCTCCCAACGTAAGTTACTGTACGATAGGTCAGCTAATAAACCTCGTGCATGTATCATTCATAACCCCCTGCCAATGTAGGCAACGAACCAACATTCGTAACGAGAGCCCGTCAGGAGGTCCTTGTCGTGACCTTAAGTTCTAACAGGGCGAGCGACATGATCCACAATTGGATGGTATCAGATGAACCATCCTGCTCTGATCACAGGCATATTAGCTTTGATTTTAAAATCCCCTCCCCTAAAGCAATACTGTTTAGAAATCCCCGTGACACAAACTGGGTAGGATATTCAAAATCCCTCAAAGAAGGTCTACAAAGGGTAACAGTCAAGGTTAAAAAAGCGGAAAATTTAGAAGTCACAGTACAGCTGATAAGAAAACACAAACAACAATGTCGAGCTCCTCAAAAAGGAGGACAACACGTACACCAAAACAGCTGAGGAAAGTTTAACGCTGCTCCTAAAGGCACACTTTCCGACAGCAACGCAATTAACAGACCCATCTGACCTTCCGCCTAAGCCAAGGCCACAAAGACCAGGTAGACAGGAGTGGGAAATAGTTAAAGAGGTAGTAACACCTGCGAAGATTAGATGGGTCATCAACCAATTCCAACCATTTAAGTCACCAGGCCTAGACGAAATACACCCCATACTTCTGCAAAAAGGTCAGGACATCTTATTACCACACCTGTGCAGAATATTTAGAGGGTGTCTAGCCTGGAGCGTTGTACCTAGTCTATGGCAACAGGTAAGGGTCCTATACCTGCCGAAAGTTGGCAGAATCTTGGACCGCACACCAAAGTCATATAGACCCATAAGCCTATCTTCTTTTATGCTCAAGACCCTGGAAAGGCTAGTAGATAGGTATATCAGGGATAATACTCTACAGGCGTTTCCTCTAAGTGAACGTCAATATGCTTACCAACCAGGAAAGTCGACAGACCTAGCTCTGGACGACCTAAATAGGCTACTTTCAAGGTCCATAGAGGACAAGGAGATTGCCGTAGCCACATTCCTGGACATAGAAGGGGCTTTCAATCACGCCTCAACAGACTCTATCATAAGCGCGTTGGAAAGGAGAGGGACTCCAACAGCACTGCGCAAATGGATAGAAACTAGTCTAAAGCACAGGATAATCTCAGCCACTCTGGGAGAATCAACCACAAAGGCAGCGGTGGGAAAAGGATGCCCCCAGGGGGGAGTTCTATCTCCACTACTATGGGCCATATTAGTGGACGACTTATTACAAAAACTGTCTGCAGAAGGCTTTTACTGTCTAGGATATGCAGACGACCTAACGATTGTAGTACGAGGCAGATTTGCCAGTACTCTCTCAGAGAGAAGCCAAAAAGCTCTCAAAATAGTGGAGAACTGGTGCAAAGATGAATAGCTATCAGTTAACCCAAAAAAGACGATAATCATTCCATTTACTAGAAGGCGAGCCCTTACAGGACTAAAACCACTGGCGATAAATGGAGAAGAAATACCTTTTTCCAAGGGAGCAAAATATCTAGGAGTCATATTTGACCAGAGGCTTACCTGGAAACCACACATCCAAAAAGCAACTCTTAGAGCCACAGTTGCGATAGGAAGATGCAGAAGGATGTGCGGAAAGAATTGGGGCCTCAATCCCAAAATGACACTGTGGCTATACACAGCAGTGGTAAGACCAATGATAGCGTATGGTTCAGTAGTATGGTGACCAAGAACCATGCAGGCGGAGGCAAAAAGGCAAATAAGTCGCGTTCAAAGGCTAGCATGCCTGTGCGTCACTGGAGCCATGAGCACAACGCCCACTGCGGCTCTAGAAGTCCTACTAAACCTACCACCAATCCAAACATACATACAGGGCGAAGCACGCTCCGTCACATACAGGCTATCACAAGGCCAAAAACCGATTATAGGTAGACATAATACCAAACAAGAGAAGCTAAACAAAGAAATCAAGGCAGATGACATCCTGGGATTGCCCACGGATAACACCATAGCCAAGTACAGCTTTGTCAAAAAGTACTCGACACATATTCCAAACAGGAATGATTGGAAAAATGGCCCCCCAATTAGGGCAAATGTGATCTGGTACACCGACGCGACGGCTCAAAAACACGGGAGGGAGTAGAAGCTGGAATATATGAACCAAGGACGAAAACAAGAATTTCGATTTCCATGGGCAAACTAGCGACAGTGTTCCAAGCGGAAATAACAGCAATAGAACAGTGTACAACGGAAATAAAAAGAAGATATAGTTGCAACAAAACAACAATTGCGATCTTCTCCGACAGCCAAGCGGCAATAAAAGCTGTGCAATCCAACAAAATAACATCGAAATTAGTACTGGATTGCCACAATGCTCTGAATGACATAGGAGTCAACATAGAGTGACACTATCATGGGTCTGGGCATGAAGGCTATCAAGGTAATGAAACTGCCGACGAAATAGCCAGAGAAGGCTCGTCTAGGCACATGATAGGACCAGAACCGTTCTGCGGGATAGCCAAACAAATTGCTAAAACAGCCATAAAGAAATGGATAGCAGAAGAATCCCGAAAATGGTGGAACAACACTTTGGGACAAAGACAGGCCAAGGAATTTATAATAGGTCCATCGGCCAAACTATCAACAGACCTGCTAAGCTACGGCAGGAAGGCTGTCAGGATAATGGTGGGTCTGCTGACGGGCCACTGCCGGCTGAAAAAGCACCTAAACGTCATAGGTTTGGCAGATAATAGCGAATGCAGGTTCTGCCAGGAGGAGGAGGAGACGGCATCTCACGTGCTATTGCCGCTTATCGAGAGTGCGCTCCCAACTACTTGGCAAACCTAAACCAGAAGCTAATAGCTACACGACGGAGCCACTATCAAGGTTGTGGGGTCTAATCAGAAAGACAAAACTGGATGAAGCTCTATAATGGAGAGAGTCACAATAGATCCGTCGGGTCGCGGTGACAAGTAGGCTCAAAGGCCATCTCTCCCAATCTGTAATCTGCAGAAACTAGTATAATAAGAAATGTCTATTTGAGAACCGCTGAAAACGTCGTACAATATATATGTTTCTACTACCTATCAAAAACCTCTGCTAGATTACACCTCTTCAATAACCTCCAAACCAGGCGGGTGTAAGCTCAAAGTGCTTTATTTAGGTTAAAAATTGACATCAACTTAACATGATAAATGAAATCATGAAATACAGGAGTTCATTTTTCTCTCAACGCGCCCTCATTAAAGGAAACTATTCATTTAAATAATATCCCAAGAAACTATTGAGATTCCTTTAACACATAGAAGAAATATAAGTAACATATATTTTTATGATGAAAGCTTTCAGAAATTATTATCGACAAACGTGACGGGAAGTAGGAAAAACCACTAATTATAGAAAAGCTTTAAATTCTACTCAGTCTGATTCAAATATGAAACTTGAGCAATTTTCCACTTCAAGTTTCTTATAGTGTAGTCGCACAGTCGCTTCCTATTGAGCCACTTCATGGTTTGAGCAGTTTACCAATAGGATGTATTTCTGTCATCGGCTCTGCAGGAATCGGTCCCTTGAACATCAAAGGTGCCGACGCTTTATGTCGTTACTCGTTGGTTTGTTATACTCGGATAATATCCTATACCTATCTTTAGCTGTTTACCAAATATTGACAGTTGAAAGTCGGGTATTTTGACAATTTGACAAGGTCTAAAATCTAAACCGCACAAGATCAAAGAAAACGGTTCACACATTCCTATCTTAAGTTTTC
>MU189259.1:15501-26820 GCA_016904865.1 Pissodes strobi | reverse complement strand
TATACCGGGTGACAACGAAACTACTACCCAGACCCGGATTTTAAAATGGCTTGAGATAAAAATTTGAAATTTTCACCGACAATAAGGTTCAGCGACGTGCACATTTCAAGCAAAAACACATTTGACAGTCACTTCCGGTTTCACCGAAAACGATATAACTTTTCTAAATGGCAACCCCCATATATTTTTGCATATTTGAATTCTACGGAAAATTCTAAACATTTTTTATATACGATGTACTATAGCTAAAGTTAATAGGTTTTGACTTATGAGACTTTAAAGTTTTTTGACTATTATTTGCATTTTATAAGAAAACGACATGTGCTACGACCAAAACAAATGGTGCAATTTATACGTCAACCAAGGCGCTCTAGGATCGCAGAATAAAAAACTTGAAATTAAGAGTTTTCAAAAATTGATATTTTTGATATGTTGGTTTTCAATTTTTCATCGATTTTTGTATGAAAACGGTTTAACCTACAGCCATGAGACTTTTACTACCCAATCTTACTTTTTTGTCTTCTTTCCATTTATATCCTTAGTTTTCCTTTTCACACAAAGGATATTATTTTTTATTATGCCTATTGGATCCATAAAAATGGTATTTAGTGGTTGGCTTTTATTAAAATAAAAATAATCATGTTTAGCCATGACACAGGTTGCTATGGTTTTTAAAAACAATTGATTTTTGACAGGTAACTTTTATCTTGCCATTTTAAACAGATTGCAAAGAACTTTTAGTCTAAGCCGAAAAAAAGTCAAGAAACAAAGCACGATAATTTACACAAATTGCAACAAAAATTGTGTAATCTGCCGAAGACATAGGAGTAATAATTTACCTGTCAAAATTCAATTGGTTTTAAAAACCATAGCAACCTGTGCCATGGCTAAATATGATTATTTTAATTTTAATAAATGCCAGCCACTGAATACCATTTTTATGGATCCAATAAGCATAATAAAAATAATATCCGTTCTTTGAAAATGAAAACTAAGGATATAAATGGCAAGAAGACAAAAAAGTAAGATCGGGTAGTGAAAGTCTCATGGCTGTAGGTTTAACCGTTTTCATATAAAAATCGATGAAAAATAGAAAATCAACATATCAAAAATATCAATTTTTGAAAACTCTTAATTTCAAGTTTTTTATTCTGCCATCCTAGAGCGCCTTGGTTGACGTATAAATTACACCATTTTTTTTGGTCGTAGCACATGTTGTTTTCTTATAAAATGCAAATAAATGTCAAGATAGGGTAAACTTCAAAGTCTCGTAAGTCAAAATCTATTAACTTTAGCTATAGTACATCCTACACAAAGAATGTTTAAAATTTTTCGTAGAATTCAAATATGCAAAAATATACAAGGGTTGCCATTTAAAAAAGTTAAACCTATATCGTTTCCGGTGAAACCGGAAGTGACTGTCAATTGTTTAGGCAAAATTGCGCATTTAAGTGCCTAACAATATGCCGTTTAGAAAGTTTTAAAATTCCGAGTATTTACGGAGATATCCGGAAAAAACCGAAATTTTGAAAAATCGTTTTTATTTTTTTCCTGGGCTTATTTCAAAACGGATTTCATATCTAATTGCACATTTGCATTGCCACTTTTTCCGCTCTATCCAATGATGGTATCCAGTTTGAAATCCGAGGTTTCGTCTTCAAGGGATCACCATCAACTTTCTTTTTTAAATACGAACTTTAATTTTTTTTTATCGTTTTTCAGATGGCATTGGCGTTATTAATATGAGTATGTGTTTTTATTTATTTTTTATTCTTTTATTTTTTAATTTTTATTATTTTTTTATTATTCTTATTTTATATATTTTGCTTTGGCGTGATGTTAAATAATTTAAGGTAGGTACTTTTGAAATTTTCATATTCTATAAAAATATTTTATTTGTTTTTTGCATTAAGTGGAAAATTGGAGACCGTATTAAAAATTAAAAATAGTAAAATTATTTTTTACGAGAATATGGCCATAAACTATTACTCAAACAAGTTGCTTAGTGCATCTTATTTATAAGCAAAATTCCAATAGGTGTTTTTCCATCAAAGTTCCTATAGTATCACGTAGTATGAGTATACATTTTTGATGTTCTCTATTAAATAAATTTTTTAATTGGTTAAAAGTTGGGAATATTTTATCTTTGCAGTAAGCAACTTGTTTGAGTAATAAATAGTTCATGGCCATATTCTCGTAAGAAATAATTTTACTATTTTTTATTTTTAATGCGCTCCAATTTTCCACTTAATACAAAAAACAAAATAAAATATTTTTATAGAATATAAAAATTTTAAAAGTACCTACCTTAAATTATTTAAAATTACGCCAAAGCAAAATATATAATTAAAAAAATAATAATAAAAATGTAAAAAAATATTTAAAAAATAAAAACACATAGTCATATTAATAACGCCAAAACCATCTGAAAAACGATAAAAAAATTAAAGTTCGTATTTAAAAAAAGAAAGTTGATGATGATCTCTTGAAGACAAAACGTCGGATTTCAAACTGGATACCATCATTAGATAGAGAGGAAAAAGTGGCAATGCAAAAGTGCAATTCAATTTGAAATCCGTTTTTAAATAAGCCCAGGAAAAAAATAAAACGAATTTTCAAAATTTCGGTTTTTTCCGGATATCTCCGGAAATACTCGCAATTTTAAAACTTTCTAAACGGCATATTGCTAGGCACCTAAATGCGCAATTTTGCCTTAATTTGACCGACACTGTATCTCTTACGGTTTTCGAGTTCCCTATACATAGACACGAATTCGAGCCACCCTGTACAGTACATATTGTGATTTTGGTAGCGGGAAACGAAAAAAAAATCAATATGTTGCAGTAACTAATCTTGCTTTACTAAAGAACAATACCTATAGGGCACATGCCGGTGTCCGTCTGCCAAGCTATTAATACAATTCCCCAAAGCTAAAAGGGACTTATTGATATTCGCCCCCTCTTTAAACCGAGCGCCAACAAATCCAGTTGCAGACCCTCGTTCACTTCCTGCGAGATCTATCATGCTCAATTTGGCTCGTCTAATCTAAAAAAAATGGTCCAGCATTAATGTTGATAGGTCAGATAGGTCGAGGTTTTGGTATAACTAACTAATCCTATTTTGGCGAAATCCGATTTGAAGACGGCAATTTACATAATAAAAAATAGCCTGCGAGTGAAGTAAATTTCAGAAAATAGATTATTCATCTTTTTAGCTGTACCCACCTCTCTGGTTCCTTTCATAGTCATCTGTATGTAAACCTGAAACACGGCATGTGATCGGCTACTTTCGGCATTCGCATCTGTTGGATGTTGCGTCCTCCTTTTATTTCCCTGTTCTAACAGAGAAAATAGATCATCTGGGCTGTTAATCTTGTGTCCTTTAACACCAGGAATCATAACTCCTGAAAGAGATACATTTACTATGAGTATCTATAAGAAAATTAAGAACAAAACGTTCCCACGCAGCACATACTAATCTGCTGGACACTCGAAGTGAATAACGTAATTTTTTGGTATATTTTTAAGGTTCGATATTTTAAAAACGGTAAGCCAAATTAAAACGCGGTTTGGGGCGATTTTTTGCTCAAGGTATGTAGATTTTACCCTTGACTAAAAACTTTTTGTTGCCTAGTCATTTTATAAGTTTTTGTAATGGTGCCTACCATTTACATCTTCAAGTTTTTTTGCCGTCCATTGTTGATTTTTAGTACCTTTTTACTGTTAACGGTGTTTACGTCTACCAATTCTACGAGGGATGTTTTTTGATACACTCTGTATTAGGTACGTAAAAATGTTTAGGTACAACCCACATATTCAGGGTATCTCACGATCGATAGTACGAGGTGGTACCATATGAGTGTTACCACGAGTACCAAATTCGGTAACTCAATGGTACTATCTTTAACTGTTTGTATCTCGACAAGAGTTGAACTTGGGTACAATGTATTATAATGTTAAGTAGAACACAAAAATGTAACAATATACAGGGTGTTTTATATAAAATATAAAAGTTGCCGTTACTTTTTAATAGAATCGGCAACACTCTATAGCTAAAAATATTTTTATACGATAGAGCATGTCCTCTTATGTAAGTAACCACATTTCTTTCAAAGCTTTGCTGCTGAGTTTGCCAGGAACGTTTAAGGTACCATTAACCGTAAAAACTCTGTAAAACTATACATTTGCAAAAAAACCCTACCAGTAGCACCGGAACCGTTTTTCTGAAACTTAAAGTTAAACACATCACTTTTAATTGTAAAAACCTTGAACGGAAATTTGAAGAATGCGTCCTTAAAAAATTCGTGTTGAGTACGCTAAATTTGCTGATAACCGATACAACGAAGAATATAAATACACTACAAGAAAAAATTAAAGAAATCACCACCTATCTTAATGTTAATTTACCACAAAACATATATAATACCTTTTTAAGTAAAGAAGCAGACAAAAACGAAAGTATTTTCCAAAAAATAAAATAAAAAAACATTGATAAGATCGAGCGACTGAACAAAAATATCGAAAAAGATAAAAAAAAATCTCCCACCTGGATTCAAAATCTGACAAATGTCGATATTCCAGATTACGCTAAGGAAATACTGAGCTTAGGACCTAATTTTGCGGTTCCATTAGAAAAACCGGATGATATACCGATTCCTGATATTATCAGCAGTTGAAGTATCTTTACTGCATCTTAATTCGAGTGCTAAGAATGATATACGGTTAAAATGTTGCAATATTTGGCAAATCACAAATAATTTTAACAAAAACAGATTATCTAAAAGTAAGCAAAATGACGTATTTTTAAATAAAATTAGGAAGACTGAATCGTTTCTCAGCAAGAATAAAAACTTGAAGTTCTAATGCCCGATAAATCAAATAAAACTGTTACTATGTTTGAGGATGAATATAACGATAAAATAAACAGATTACTACAAGATAGCACCACTTACAAGGAATTAAAAAACGATCCAACAAACACTTATTCAAAAAACAACAATGACTTAATATCAGGTTGGGAAAATAAATTATATATTTCACCAAACACCGTCAAAGAATTAAAAATTCATAACGCACAACCCCCAAAAATTTATGGCTTACCAAAACTACACAAAACGGGAATTCCCCTAAGGCCAATTATGTCCTGTATACAATCACCTTTTGAAAAGCTATCAATATTTCTCAAAAATCTAATAAATAAAAATAAATATTACATAAAAGACTTCAAAAATAAAATAAAAAATATATCTTTACCCAAATCCCACACTTTAGTGTCTTTGGATGTAATATCATTATACACTAATATACCGATTAGCACGGCAAAGGAAATAATACGAAAAAATGGGATCAAATGAAAGCATTTACCGATATACCACTTTTTAAAATTCTAAAAACGGAAAATCATAAAAAAAGAGAATTTTTGGAAATGATAGAAATCCAAAAACAACCAAATACGATTAACCTACGTACCGATACAAAACAAAACCACGCTCCTTTAAATGTTCACCTCGTAAAAACCAAATGAATTTGTATAGTAAATAATATATAGTAAATGAAAAAACAAGGTATGTTATCTGATATCAACTTAATTCTTCGTTGTAGTGGTACCTAAATGATTTTCGAACTCTATTGTATTTTAATATGTGTATGTTGTACTTGTCTGATGCGTCTTGTCTGACTAACTTCATGTTTTGGTCAATTGACGATGAAGTTTCTTACATAATTTTCGTTTGGGGTGAGTCAATGTTCTTTTTTGATTGTTTTTAATAATGTAATTAAACAAAAATATATATTTTTCGCAGACTCTATTCTGAGGAAGGCCAAATATATGTGCCGAAACGTTAATATAAGAAAAATGTGATCAAAAACTCATTTTTCCCTCTTTTATTGATCCACGAATCTATAATCCCAAGAAAAACAAAAACAAATAAAAAATATATACTACCCAACATTCGCCCGCGACGTCAAAGCTTCACGGTAACATAGCTATTCGGAACTGGATACGCTGGAAACCACCGACTTTAATCTCGGGGTCCTTACGGGGCAAGTTTAATCCGTCCAAAATTGATGTTTGTTTACCGACGCAAATTTTTCACTTAACAGCTTCGCCGAGAGGTCTCGTCGGAACGATACGGAAACTACGAGGGTGCTTTGCTAACAAATATAAATGCGCTCGAAACCCTAAATGGTGGCAGAGAGTTCTAATGCTATTTCGCTTGGATATACGATAGCCAAATAGGCCCGTGACAGCTTGGCCTCCAAAAGTTTAGACCTTACTCCACTGGATATTAAGGATATAGCTTATAAAAAAAAACCATCGACAAGCCAGGAATTCAAAACCGAATACGTGCACGAATACAATACTTAAATGAAACCGAATTACGACTGCATTGTTTTTGTTAATAAATTACCATTTTGATGCCTCTAGTTGTAAGCAATGTTTGATAATTGGTAAATAAATATTATTTATATTTTACATAAGGTTTTGCTCATCATTTGTTTTCTCATCGCAACTACTTCAATTTAATAAGATTTCATCTCATTGTTCCCATATATTATATATTTTTAAACAACGATTCTTCAAAAATTAGTTTGGTAATAAAATAAATACGTACTGAAGATGATTGCTCATAATTCAGAAACTACTATTCGCAAACTTATCATGTTATATATAAATGGATTTGTCTTTGTATGCTTTATCCAGATATTTCAAAATATATGAACTCTATTTTTAATGATTTATTTAAAGCTAACATAAAATACAGAGGAGTTCCATTTGAAAACATCAAGAAAATTAACGATTCACGAAACTTACTAAGAAGACCGGCAATAAGTCCGAAACGGTAGCCACAGACCCACCTTGTTATATATCGTTGAACTTAATTTTTAATGATTTATTTAAAGCTGACATAATATACATGTCAACCGAGCATTATACTTCAACAGATAATTATAAACAAAAAATTGATAAAATTAACAAAATATTTTACCATATTTGATGTCTTCTCGGAGATTTAAAGGCATTCCAGGGTTAACTCTATTTTTAATGATTTATTTCAAGCTAACGTAAAATACAGAGGAGTTCCATTTGAAAATATCAAGAAAATTAACGATTCACGAAACTTACTAAAGAAGACCGACACTAAGTCCGAAACGGTGAGCCACAGACCCACCTTGTTATATACGGTTGAGCTTTATTTTTAATGATTTATTTAAAGCTGACATAATATACATGTCAACCGAGCATTATTCTTCAACAGGTAATTATAAATAAAAAATTGATAAAATTAACAAAATATTTTACCATATTTAATGTCTTCTCGGAGATTTAAAGGCATTCCAGGGTTAAGTAGGTCTTTAACTAGTTCATTGTAAACTTCTATGTATGTTAACATCAGTTCAAACTCCCGTTCTGAACTTAGTTCTTCTTTACGCGCAAACAGATCTTTCATTGTTAGGTAAGTTATTCCTGGATTTTCAGCATTTCCTAAAAATATTATATTAATTTTTTACAGAATCCGAATATCAAATAAGCTATAATTATTATCTACCTATCATAGTAAATGTTTTGCCAGCTCCAGTTGCACCGTAAGCAAAAACGGAGCAGTTATATCCATCCATCAGTCTACTGATGAGGGTTTGTGTACTATTCATAAAAACATCCAAGTTCGTGGAGGCATTGCCAAAGACCTTGTCAAATACAAAAGTAATGTCCTTCTTGGCCTTTTTTAGCAAGTCTCTGGTTTTCTGTTGCACCCCATGGTAAAAAAATGGTTGTTCATCTTGCTTCGGATCAAATATAAGCATTTGTTCATCTACTACTTTTATCACGTTACTAAAAACCGAAATAAAAAAATAGGTAAGCTTTAACGCACAATTCCCTTGGTAAAGGACAAAATATTCATTTAACTTATAAAAACACGAAACAGGTCGGTCATATTCGAAATAAAACATATAAAAAAAACTGTCAAATAACTGAAATATTTCTCAGTTGAGGCTGACGCAAAGTAAATTTACATTATTTCTAAAAAACATTGTTAAAAAAATAAAAATAGTGTCCTAATCACAAGATTCCTCGTTTCATTTACGAAAAGGAGTAAATGTATATTATTTATTCGGCATAATGAAAGCGTGAGCATCATATCTAAATTTTAATTTTTGATATAGATAATCAGACCACGAAGCGCAAAGTTGTAATATTTCATTATTCAAATTAACGCCCAGCAAGTTTTGGTATTGATCTCTACCTTTAATAGCATATGTCCGAAAATAACTGCCTGGCACTTCTTTAGATTCATTTTCATGCAATGGTTTGGGGACACCATTAGAACAATTAATATTCAGCATTTTAAGGAGACTCAAATATCATGCCTTTTCCAACGTATTCGAAGCAGATTTAAGGGACAACTTTGATGCTGTTAAAAAGTTATGATATCAGAGCCAGCTGGTTTAAACATATTATCTCTCCAACGCAATCCGATTTCAGAGCCCAGCATAGAACCACTACTGCACAGATTAAAGTTTTCAATTGCGTTGCTTATGATGTTGACCACAGGCAAGCAAATATTACTAGTTGCTCTGGACCTCAGTAAAGTAAAATTAATCGTAAACTTCTTGCGTAGCTCAAAAAATTTGTGGTTGGAGATGGGACACCACCAGAAGCGCTTATTTTTATCGGATTGTCCCAAGGGAGTGTTCTTGCACCTATATTGTTCTCCATCTTTTTGTCTGATTCGCATAGACGGAACTTTGTCACCAATACGCTAATGACACACAAGTTTATATGAAGGATGCTCCTAATGTTCCAGTCTGATCATAGATTCAACCAAACTGGCCTTCCTGTTACCCTCCTAAAACGTATGGCTTACAAATAATCTGCATTTTGAAAGACACAGATCACCAAATTCGCGATAAAAGCTAATTACATTGAAACAAAAAACAATAGACTTTTGCCTAATATAAAATGAAATACTAACTTTGCAGCAAGAGGAAGAGGCCACCTTAAATGTTTCTGATAAATGAGTTCATGAACTAAAAACATAACGTACAAAGAAACGCGAACGATGAATTTGCTCTGAATTTGGTCTTTAGGCATTAATAAATATCGCAGAAGCTCGTAAATGGGAGTCAATACCTGATAAGGTGTGCGGGGTGTTCAGCGTTAAAGTATCTAAAATATGAAACATATTATGAGTAATGTTAGACACCTAAATTAATGTCAAAATAAAATATTTTACAATAACATTTATACAAATAGAAATATATTTTACGTTGTAAGATCTAAAAGAACTCGTTTAATTACAGAAATAACATTACTGGGGTTGGCAGATTTCAAGGTTACAGCTTAATATAGAAAAACGTACAATGTACAAATTTACGTTTTTATAGATTTGTGCGTTTTTCTTTTTATGATAAACTGACTGATATTAATCATTGCCGCATGATATGTTCTAAATACGCTTCGGTTTGAGGACCTAGCATAACTTTGTTCTGTTCTATTTAGTCTCCTTAACTTATCGACAGTGGTAGATATTTTTTGCCTACGCACATATACGTCAAACGTCTTCAGCATCTTACACTCATTTTTGTTTACGGTCCATCCATCCAGTCCATAAAGTAAGACGGAGAAAACGTAACACTGTGTCATTTGTACTCTACAATTCAGGTATTGTTAACATTGATTTTTAAGCCATAGTTACTGGAATATGCATTACTGGTTTCAAAGTCACAGTCAAAATAAGCTTTATTAGCAAAAGACATGGCATCTTGTCGACAAAGCAATAGCAATAACAAACATCTAACAATAAGATAAAAGTTAGAAAAAAGTTTTTTGTCTATAAATCAAACACAAAAAATTAAAATAGACCCATTGATAAAATATGAAACTTAGATTAAATAAAACATTAAGGATGAAATAAACCATTGAGGACAAAACAACACAAACATTTTGACAAAATAAAACTTAAAATACTAACGATGAAAAATAAAAAATTAAATAAAACCAAAACTAAAAACTGTCATGGTAAAACTCGCTCAAACCATAATAGGCTTTATCAACTAGGAGTCCCCTAACCTTCCTTCTAAAGAGCTTTAGAGAATCTACCCGTCTTAAATTTAATGGTAAATGATTATATATGTTGATACTCTCATAAATAACTGATCTCTTTACTAATGCCGAGCGAGGAACTGGTAACATTAAGTCCGAAACATTTCGGGTGGCGTGCAAAACATTACGTTTGTCGGTTTTTAGGCACAAGTGTAAACGTTTCCAAAATAAACTGTATAAAGTTTAAATTTTTTCTTTAATAAACAATGGTCTGCAATGAGTCCTATTGTTTGAAGCACAAATATACCTAATAGCAAAGACAATATGTAGTAGTATTGTCTTTGCTAATAGCTCGCGTGTGTGGAATTAGAAGAGATTCCACTAACTTACGATTAGACATCCCCAAAAACAGAGTCCATACCTCAACCTTGACTCAATAAGCGCAAAATAAACCGATCTGGATAAGGAATGTCCTAGCTCCACCGCCACCATTCTCACTGCAAAACAACCAGATGAAATTGTGTTTGAAAGAGCTACAATATGAGACTTAAAACTCAATTCAGAGGCAATAATGACTCCAAGAAACCTAGTCTCAGGCCGACATTCAATTAACACATTATAGAGATTAGTTTGGGTTAGAGTCACACTAAGACTTGGTCACATGAAGATCTACCTGAATAGCTCGTTTTAGGCTCAAAGGGTCAGCACAGTGCCATAGAACTGTGTCGTGAGCAAATAAAGTATCTGGTAATCAACACAATCAATAGCTTTTGATAAGTCACAGAAAGCTGCCGCAGTTACCCCACCAAAGCCCTTCAAAAACTGCAAAATGGAATTGTGGCTCTCTTGAAAATCAAACTTATGAGAACTCAGCACATGGTTAAAATGATATTATCCTTCTTTTAACAAGCTTTTCCACAATTTTGGATAGACTAGGTAAAAGTGATATTGGTCTATTATTTGAAGACTCCCTCAAATCTCCGCTCTTGTGTAGTGGAATTACTTTTGCCAGTTTGAGGCATGAAGAAAAGACACCAGACTCACATGATAAACTAATAATTGCCTGAGCAAAAAATTCCAAGAGTTCACCAGGCAAATTTGAAAATAATTTAATAAAGAGAGATTTTTTATCTTGCTTGTAGGCACAAAGTAAAATGAGTTACTGAGCATTGTATTAGACGATAAAAAAAACTGAGTGAATCAACAGGCTGGAGAATATTTTTGGTCAAGTTATTTGCTACAGAACAGTAATACTCGAGTAATATTTCAAGATCT
>MU189259.1:0-11942 GCA_016904865.1 Pissodes strobi | reverse complement strand
GCGGCGCTAAAGTGCTCAACACCCATGTTTGAAACCGAGGAATCTTTTCCAAAAAATAAAACAGTAAAACAAATTTTTTAATTTTACTTACTGAAAGTTGTCATCTTGCTCTCGACTATTTGGTGGTCTTACCCTAACCACTACTCTAATATTACACGAAGGAGCTACACATGGGGCTGTGCTAGACACAGGTCGAGACAGCACCTTCGTAACTTTACCAATAGCTCCGTTTTTACCTAGAGAAGCTCTCCGCCTTGGTGTAACAGGCTCTTTCTTGCTCTTCATTTTTGTAATCTCGAATTTCTCTTGTATCATGCAAATGTATAAATCACAATCTTTATGCGTAGAAACACTATCAATTCATTATGTAAAGTTGTTGTAAAAACTGTTGTAAATTCTCTTTTTTCTTGTCATAAAATTTGAAAACAATACAACACACATACAGAAATGTCACATTTCTCACAATTATATCCAAAATCCGTTAGCACAAACTTTTATTTACTATTTTAAATGAGCCGGTAAAAAAGAAAACTGTACCTTGCCTGTTTACCTTTATAAGATCCATTACACAAATAGAGCACTATATAAAAATCGGTCTCTTCTATTGGTCGATCCGCATGGCCCTCCGCCCGCTTCGCTCGCTACGGGGGCTCAAGAAAAGGAAACTAACCAGGTGCTAACCCAAGACATACCCAAAATCAAGAAAACACTGTTTATAAAGAAACATAACCAAAGCAAACAGCCGGTGGTGTTCGAACCTTAAAACAAGCCGTGCAAGCAACGATCTGAGCCCCCTGGAGTACATACTCGAATTACTCGACATACAGGGAGCCGTAAAAATAGTATCTCTATCCATCAGGTGTAACTAATCTGGGATGGGTCGCCCCAGCTCTTACTGAGCCGGATAGAGGTCTTTTCTGGTTGAATTTCTAACGAAAAAGCCAATAGAGAGTTTACTATTACTACTACTACTACTATAACCAAAGCAAACATGGCGGGCGGTGAAATACGAATGTTGCAGGAAAAAGGCAGTATCTATAGCATCTTGTATAAATTGTGGTGATTTTTTTTTTGAAAGAAAAACTAGACCTCAAGGAAAATAAATCGGAACCGGAAGAAAGAAAACATCAGAGCAAAACAAAACATATCAACCCTGTACCGCAACAACTACAATCAAAACCTAGACCAACACCTAATAGAAGTACTAAAACTATGCAACTGGAAAAGAAACAATTGGAATTCATGAATACAGTGATAAACTTAGAACAGAACGTTGTAACTCCAACCCCCAATACCTCTCATCGCCAAAGTGAGAATGTAGTTGAAGAACCTTACATCGAAGTGCGTAATAAAAGAAGCACGAGATATAAGAAAAACATCGGGACGGCAGATATTTCTACGTGTGATGAAAGTGCATCCTTTCAAGGAGCGGAGAGTAAACTATGGCTTTATTTATATAGAGTCCAAAGACATGCAACTGCTACAAAGGTAAAAGACTACATTATGAAGAGACCAGGATTTGAATAATTGGAAATAGGCGTTTCCGAACTGCCAACGGAACCAACAAAGAATAAATGCTTCCAACCATTACAAAAAAGGGAAGAAATGTATAGCCCCCAGTTCTGGCCAAAAGGAGTAGGAGTCAAAAGGTTTGACTTCAAAAAACAAAAACAATATCAAAATAAACAAAATTTTTAGCTAACAACAACATCAGCACTACTAACATACAACAAAAAAATATTAGAACAATCCACCCTAAAGCACAAACTGCGTAGCTATATTGTTTGTGCCTAAAGGCACATTAGAAAATAACAATCGGAAATCTCACTTCAGCTTATTCTATATAAACATCTGGTCTATCAGGAACAAGGTTGGTGAAATCGAGGCCTCTCTACATCAGCATGCGACAAAATAATAATATAGTGCACTCTCTTTTACAGAGCATTGCCTTTTAGAAGAAGAAATCCAGCATTTAAGGATCCAAGGTTATGACTGTGTGTCCTATTTCTGCCGTCCTGGAAACAGACATGGGGGAGCAGTCATCCTGGCGAAGCAGAAAATGAAAGTAAGGGCACTTGAAAAAATCAAGACAATAGTCATTGAACGACATTGCGAGGCATGTGGATTGGAATTTGGGGAATCTAATATGGTTCTTGTGACCATATACCGCCCACCATCTGGAGACTTCAAGCTGTTCTTGGAGGTGATCGGTAAGATTTTGGACTGCTGTTTTGAGCTAAAGAGAAACATTATAATAAACGGTGACTTTAACATCCATTTTGAACGTAAATATCCAGATAGAGATAGGTTTATTGACATTATGAACTCTTTCGGATTTAAGCAACAGGTTTTTACTAATACTAGGCTAAGCCATTGTCTCGATAATATTTTTATTAATTTTAGTGAATGTGACTGTACAAACATTAACATAAATGTATTTAATCCTACCTTATCAGACCATTTTGCACTTGATATAAGTTTACAAGCGATGTCTTTTCTCAATCCTCAATTGTTACATATACTGTATCAACCTATAACCGATAAAGGAACTTTTGAAATGTATAACCTTTTGGAAAATGAACTATGGCGGTTTCTCGGCTGTGACATCTCTGTTGAGGAAAAATGTGATCACTTTTTCAGTAAGTTTGTTGCCTTCTTTAACAGCTCTTTCCCAGAATACCATAGGAAAACCAAACCTGGTGAAGTGAACAAAATACGCTGGTTCACTCCTGAAATCAGAAGGATGAGAGATGAGCTTCGTACGTTCCGTTGGCTGATATGATACGGGAGTCGGGCTGTCTTTTGCTGCGATGTGAACTGGAGTGTCATAGGGCGAACTATAGGAATGCAATATCGAGTGCTAAAAGGCAAGCAAACACACATCATATAAAGCAAACACACATCATATAAAGAACTCAGAAAATATCAGTAGGGCGGCTTGGGAAATCATAAATGACCAGAGAAGAGGTGTGGTTCCTAGGGTGGGGCCTGATCTGAGCCCGGATGTCTTAACGACTACTTTGTGGAGATAGCTGAGCGACTTATTTCATGCCTCCCTCAATGAAATCTCTCTTTCCACACATACCTACAATAAGCCCACAAGAATTCTCAGCTTCTTATTCCACCAGTGCACTTTCAACGAGGTTAGGGCTGCGATCAATGGGCTGAAGAGAAAACATAGTAAAGATATATACAACCTAAATACAATTCTAATTAAATCTCTTAAGAATGTTCTCATTGGTCCCCTTGCAAAATTTTTCAATCTTCTACCCGCATGCGTTCAAGATAAGCTGAACTGTCCCAGTTTATAAGAGTGGCAATCAGGCTATACTTGATAACTATAAACCAATATCCATAATACCTGTCCTATCTAAGATCTTTGAGTCTCTGCTAAGTGCTCAGCTGTCCGAGTACTTTGAGTCGAATGGCTTGCTCGCTGGGGAACAGTTTGGATTTAGGAAGAATAAATCAACGACTATGGCATTGCAAAGGTTGTGTGAGGGCATAGTCGGGGGGCCTTGAAAGGGGGGAATATGTGGGTGCTACATTCTGTGATCTCTCCAACGCCTTCGACTGTGTCTACCACGCCATATTTGTTACTAAGCTAGAATATTATGGAGTTCTACCAGCGAGCTGTCAGTTGATTCGGAGTTATCTTTCCGGCAGGCGGCAGGTAACATCCATAAATGGGAGGTCGTCAGTGAAGCGGGTTGTGAGACACGGTGTACCCCAGGGGTCCATTCTGGGCCCTTTGCTATTTCTTGTATATGTCAATCATGTGGCCTCGGCCCTGCCACATGCTATGGTTACCCTGTACGCGGATGACACCAACTTCCTTACGAGTTATGTGGCCTACGAATCTCTTATGATGGAGATGAAAGGGTGTGATTGGTGACTGGTTTGCTTACAACCATCTCAATCTCAACCAGAATAAAACAAAGAATGTAGTTTTTGCTCTGAGACCACATGGGAGTATTGATTTCACAAATCATGTGAAATTTCTTGAGGTCACCTTGGACCCCAAATTACCTTTCGAAAATCACATAACTACTATATCAAAAAATCACCTCTGGAATCTTCGTGCTGCGAAACCTAACAAGAACAGTTGGGATGGAGGTCTGTCTGGTGGCTTACCATGCGCTGGTGCACTCACCCTGTGTATATGGGCTGCTTCTCTGGGGGCATTCTGCCCACGCTGCGAGAGTCTTTGCGTTGCAGAGGAGGGCAGTTCGGGTCTTGGCTCGGGTTGGTTACCGTGATGATGCTCGTTCTTTCTTTCGGTGCCACCGCATACTTACCCTTCCCTCTCACTTTATCTATGAATCACTAATATATGTTCGCAGCAACCTGGACAGATTTGTCGCAGCTGGGGAATTGCATCAATATGATACCAGAGAGCACGTGATGATTTGCGAGTGGGGTTCCTCAGGCTTAACAGGTCTTGGAACGCGGCTCTGCACTTCGCACCGGCCTTCTTTACGCCAACTACAGTTAGGAACTTACCAATCAGGGATCAGGGCATTTAAGAGTGTGATTAAAAATTACCTAGTGGATAAGGCGTTCTATGATTTTAAAATATTTTTAACCTGTACTGTAAGTGTGAATGACTTTAAGTTTTATGTTTACTACTCGTGTATTATTATCTACGTTTTTAATGAGTGATTTTAATTGTCCCTATTTTTTGTATTGACGAATATAAAAAACTTTAGACTGATGAAATATATTCCATTCTAATCTTTAAAAAAATAAAAAAAAGCAACGGGGTTTGAACCCGGGCCGTCCAGGTGAGACCCAGCTATAATAAACCTCTACACCATGAGAGCTCTTGCTTGACAGAAATTGAATGCATCACGAAGACATATCACGGTAAATACACTACCGTGCTTAAGGAAGTCTAGAGGGCCCTCCTTAACCACGGCCACCTTATAGGTGGCCTTGCCTTAACCGTGCTATAATACGAGATCGATCGACCAATAGGAGAGGTCGATTTTTACATAGTACACTATTTGTGTAAAGGATCTTAAAATGCTATAGTTGGCTATTTGGACATTCCTACAGAGCGCCATCTATTAAGGACTTATAACATCTATTTTTTTTCTGCAGGGCGTAAACCTATGTTGTCAGGCTAGCAGATTTTTCTGCTTTTAACGGAGGATTAAAATATAATTATATATTATATTAAACAAAGATAATTATATCATTGTCTTTACTATATAAACAAAGATTATATGAAAATATTATATGATTAATATGCTGGAGATTTTCGTTTCTAGGAAATTTATTTCAGGTTTAGTTTATGTTACTGTCTCCTTTTCCTAGATAATCTATACCACTATTCTTTTGGCATTCTAAGAAAACTCCAGAGAATAATGTGACAGCCTCGAAAATTAAATTCTATTCGATTTTTATACATAGAATAGTTACTTTAGATTACATATTTTAGATTGCAACTAGCCCTTGGGTTGCAACGGCGTTTTTTTTGCACCAGGGGTCAGCCTTCTCCTGTAGCATATATTATCTATGCCTGTAGCGTAGTCCTGTATTACCTATTATTGCCATTGTAATTTATTAATTATTAATAGCGATGCCAAACAACTAGGTGCCGTGACAATGCTATACAGCTTACAGTGGCTTTCTTGTGTTTACTGTAGTAAGTCTGGCAACACTGGTATAGCTTAACTGAACTGGACTTCTTCTTCTTTGCATCTTTGCTCTTGCTCTTGCTCTTATGCTCTTCCTCAATGTAAAATGTAAACAAAACGCTAAAGTTTAATAGTCTGTTTTTAGGATTTTGATTCAAAATATTTGAACAAAAAGCCTCACTCGCAATTCTGTAATATAAAACACAAATTATAATATACAAAATTACGCCAATACGCTTCAAAAATAATACAGCTTTAAATTCTTGCAACGCAAATCAAACTTCTTTTAAGGTTAGAGTCAGATCTTTTCATTATCCTTTTCCTTTTTTGGATTGCAACTTCAATGCTTATTTTCGGGGAAAAAATTACTAAAGATGGATAACAATTACGTACAAATAAAAGATATGAGGCCAGGTTTAAAAAATATCAACGCTGTTTTTATAGTGTTAGAAGTAGGTCCTCTAACCCTAACAAAGGAGAACCGTGAGGTAAGGACGTTTAAAGTGGCTGATGGAACGGCTTCTGTGAACGCCAGCGTTTGGGATGAAGCAGGACAACTTCTAGTGCCGGGAGATATTGTTCGACTAACTAAAGGATATACGAACATATGGCGAAATTGCCTTACATTATACACTGCAAAAGGAGGTGATTTACAGAAGATTGGTGAGTTTTGTATGGTTTTCAATGAACAACATAACATTTCGGAGCCCAATTTATTTGCTACAGTACCTGCAGGAGGACCAGTTCAAAATAGCATACCATTAAACAATGGCACTAATAATGGAGCAGGCAGAGTAGGACCTTCAGGACCACCAGGTATACCTGTAACAGCCACTAGCGCCCCTGTTCAGCATAATAATATTTTAGGTCCAGGTAAAAATACTTCCAATAATAGTAACAATGTATCTAGGCCTTCAAGTAATCCTGGGGCGAGTAATAGTACGAACGATGCTAAGAGACAGAGGGGGTCTAGAGGGGGACAACATAGAAACAGACATGCAAGGACATAGAAGTTCACTAATAGATTTTATAGGATTTCGACCATTTTGTACTTTTGAGGAAACAACTGGATATTGTACGTTGTACTGCTAATGTATCTATCCATTTGACATTTGTAATTTTAATAATCTAGAATTGGAGACCATTTGGCAATTCCTCCAATAGGTGATGAAACAAAGAAAATAGTTTAGTTAATACAAATTCTTATTAGCTTCAGTAAAAATGTCCTGCATACTAATTCTGTTAAAATAAGATATTTAATAGCAGTTAGGTATTCCTTTTCTTTAAGATTGTGATGTTTTATTCAAAAATATCTATACTTTAAGCGAGCAATTTTAAGTTAATTATTTTATTTGTTTCATATAGGACTTAGTTTTAAATGTCATATAGGTATTAACTAAACTGATCGATAGGGTTGATTTATAAAACAATTAAGTATTTTTTTATCTTTTGGCTATCTGTAAAAATATATTGAGTTGTGTCTAAGTCATAAGTAAAAATGTAAATAGAAATATTTTACAGATTTGCATGTGTGTATCTGCAAAAATGTCAACTCGCTCTTTCATAGGTACTGCTTAGTAAGTACTAACTATACTTAAAAAAAAACAAGACTGTGACTTGCTGTAATATTTTTAAATATCCAATTTTATTGTTGGTATTTTTATTAATTGAAGAGAGGATATGATTCAATTGAAGCTCGAGAAGATTGTAAAGAAAACATCACATTTATAGATATATGTCAATTCTTACTGTAAAAAGCATCTTTAATTTAGGGACAAGAGATCTTTTTTATATTTAATTTCTAATTGCAAAAAAAAAATCAGATTGTTCTGTTTTGTAAAAATTTACTTTTCAAGAAAATAAATAGATTGTAGATTTGAAAAATTTGAGTATTTTTTATTTTTAGATAAGTATTTATATATTATTAATTGCTTATTAAATATTCTACATTGGTAGTGATGAAATTACAAGTTATTTTTATTGTATCATTATTATATACTTATTATATTACCTTGTACCATGCGAAATCTATTTTTAAAAGATATAAATTCAAACCTCAATTTTTCTAAAAGTACTGCTTTGAAAACTTCCTTCATAAGCTGCAAGAACCATGACAAACTTTACCTGTAAGGAGTGCTACAGAGTGGTCATCCTTCACCAAGTACCTGTATTTAATTGTTTTATGAATAACCTTCCAAAATGTATTAAACATAGTTCTTGATGATTTAAAGATCTTTCGAATTAACTCATTAATTCCCCATTATTATTGCTTACCTACTTCTATAACTAGTGTTCCTCATTTTGGGTTATTGAAGAGAGATTGGAGCTCATACTGAAGTCATATGTCAGCAGATCAGTATGTCACTTAGATATGTTTATATTTGTACTATCCCATTTTCTTTACTATCTCCATCAGACATGCATATCTGATTGATATGGTGAAGAAAATGGCATCAAATATGCTTACATGAGGAACGTCTTTCTATAGTAACAGGTTGGTGTTCAGAATTTTCCATGTCAATCTTCACCGGTTTACTAAATACTTAAGTATTATAGTTACACATTCCCGAGGAGCGGCTCACTCGCCAAAATTTGTACATCGATTTCGGCAATCGCAGAGATTTCGAGAATTTTTAAGCGATTTCGAAAAGATTTAAAATCGATTTCCGATGAATTTCGGAATTGGCATTGAGCCACTCCTATTGGCCGGTAATGAACGTGCTAAAAATGTATTTGGTATAGTCATATTTATGCATGCTCAATGATAAAAATTAACTAAAACACACAATTAAAATCGATATACATTAAAAGGTAATTTAATATTCAACAAAGTTGAATATAACAAAAAGGTGGTGATGGTTGTTTGCTATTAGCCTGTGGACCGTTTCTTGGGAAATTTTTTGCATTCCACCTATTTTGGGGTCGTAGAACACGAATCCAAAGTTTCTTTGTCGGTTTTTCCGGAAAAAGATTTCCAATTCTCCAGTTACTGGAAACTATCAACGATATTGACGAAATTTGGCAACCTGTTAGATTTTGGTATGCTTATCACGAACCTATTCGATCGAGCGACGCGACGTTTCGAGTTCAAGATAGTCATCTTCAGAGTTCAAAACCATATTTTTACGATTAATGTGACATTGGTAGATTTTGGAACGCTTATCACAAATCTGAAGTTAATTCGACGTTCGGCGACGTTTTGTTATCGAGATATTCACCCTCAAAATCGTTTCGTTGAATCACTTTATACATTTAAATGATTGTAGTAGAGTGTCCTACGCAGTAAAAGCCTTCTATTAATGTTTTTGTGGGCACCTCGGGGTTACAAGCTGAAATTTTCACAGAATGAAGGCTTCATTATATTAGGTAATTCAAAATCCGAAGGTAATAAAAATTCAGAACGGGCAAAAGGGCAGTATACCTAAAAATCGAGATTATTATATGAACGTGTAGGATATTAAATTATGAATGTTTTCATATAAAATTCATCTACATTTTTGTAAAAAAAGTAATTTTCTTTTAGCCACGACCGTCCGATCTCGCGCTGCCCGAGTACTCTCGCATCTCACTTTTCTCCATAGCTTCCTCTCTCTCGTCTATTGTACAATACAATAAGTGCTTTTTTACGGGTTAGAATACTAATAATAATAATAGCTATTATTATTTGAATAAAGTCAATAAAGACATTTTCGATTATCCTTAAATGCGCTGCTAGGTAATAAACAAGTAGAAAAAAAATCATATACTTAATGCAACTGCTATAAAAAAGACTAGCTTTTATTCAGAATAGAAAAACTCAAAATGTAAAAAATCTTTATAATAACAAAATCTATTTATCTTCAGTGTCTGTATCTTCTTCAGATTATTATAGACACCAATGACTTCAATATTGCCTTCCAGTATTTTTTTTGCATGATCCTATGCAACCTATTTAATTTCTTCTACGTGTACAAGCTTTTGCTTTCATACAATCTAATAAAAAAATATTTGATTAAGTTTTATTATGTACCGATTTAATCTAATAATATGTTACATTTTTCACAGCCAAAACAGTGGAATTTATTTATCCACTCCGTTTTTGAAGTGAAAACTTCTTTAGGCGCGTTTTGCGTTTTTCTTTTGCGGTGGTTGAATGAGACCGAGCCATCACGCGTCATGCTAGGATATGTAACGTAACCCTCCTTCTACTGGCATGTTCCCGTATAGGTAGAGGGCTGAAATTTCAGGGGATGTAGCCGGGGTTAAAAGATCCTGGACGAAAACGGGACCCCGTACCTCCCCCCGTTTAGCCAGGAGAGGGGGGAGAAGGAAAAACTTGAATAATTAATTTCGGGAGAACGGGAAGAGGTACGGGGCCAAAATTTTTATGGTAGGTGCGCCCCATAGGCCATACGGGTGGACCGGGGCTCTAATTTAAGGGGGAAGTTTGGGGGGAAAACCGTTTTTTGCCCGTATCTCTACAACGAAGGCTCGGATCGAAATTCTGACAAACGATGACCTTGCTTATTGAAGTTTTCACTTCTGTCGTGCGGTCTTAAGCACACACCATTTTTAGTTAAAAAAACAGTTAACGAACTTTTTATCTGAACGAGCACACTCACGAATTTCAAGTTCGCAACTATAGTGGGGGATTTATCAATATTTTTGATACGAAAACAAATTGCGAACCAATTGACAACAAATTACTATCCTCTATAGTCACGAAGAAGCTGATTTTGTTGCATATACTCTCTGCTAAACATTGTATGTATTATTTGACATGCATAGTGGACTCCAATGACACTGATGTACTTGTACTTCTGGTACATTTTAAAAATATATATTTCTAGAGAATTTGGGTAAAATGTGGAAGAGACTTACTTTCTTTGCTCTATAGAGACGTCGAAAATGATAGTTTTCAGAGAGGTTAAATGAAAAAGTATTTATTGCATGTGGATGTAAAAAAGGTAAATTATTATTAGATTAAATAGGTACATAATAAAACTTAATCAAACATTTTTTTATTAGATTGTATGCAAGCAAGCTTCTACACGTAGAAGGAACTAAATAGGTTGCATAAGATCATGCAAAAAAAATACTGAAAGGCAATATTGAAGTCATTATGTGTATTCCTGAAGAAGATGCAGACACTGAAGATAAATATATTTTGATATTATAAAGATTTTTTTTTACATTTTGGGTTGTTCTATTCTGAATAAAAGCTAGACCTTTTTTTTAATAGCAGTTGCATTAAGTATATGATTTTTTTCTACTTGTTTATTACCTAGCAGCGTATAGGAAAAATAAATTTCAGTATAATCGAAAATGTCTTCATTGACTTTATTCAAATAATAATAGCTATTATTATTATTAGTATTCTTACCCGTAATGGTGTAAAAGCACTTATCGTATTGTACAATAGGCGAGAGAGAGGAAGCTATTGAGAAAAGTGAGATGCGAGAGTACTCGGGCAGCGCGAGATCGGACGGTCGCAGCTAGAAGAAAATTACTTTTTTACATTTAATTCTATGTTTCCATTACCATTTGAGAAAAAATATATATTCATGCACCTATGTATTCTAAATACTTAAGGCAAACTTTTTGCAAGAATAAAAATTTTTGATTTGAGCCTTCATTTCGGAGAGAATGCGAGGTGAATACAAAAATGAGTATATTTCAATCAGATTTTGCCCAGGTTGGAAGGGAGATATCTCATTTTTTTTATTTATTTTGCCGTAAGGGCCAAAGTAATCTGCATATTTCAAGCAATGATAAAAAATATAATTTGTTCAACAATGTAGATGAATTTTATATGAAAATATTCATAAATTAATAACCTACACGTTCATATAATAATCTCGATTTTTAGGTATACTGCCCTTTTGCCCGTTATGATTTTTTATTACCTTCGGATTTTGAATTAATATAATAAAACCTTCATTCTGTGAAAATTTCAGCTTGTAACCCCGAGGTGCCCACACAAGTCAAAATAAGTTATAAGTAGCACTCTACTATTGATAAAGTGCTTAAAATGTATTGGTTTTATTTAAAAGAAAGGAAAATCGGGAAAAATGATCTTCAAATTTGAGGATCAACCTATCTCGAGAGCGAAACGTCGAGTTGCCCCATTGAATTAAATTCAGATTCGTGATGAGCATCCCAAAATCTACCATGATGCCAAATTTTGTCGCGATAGTTTCAGTAACTGAAAAATTGAAAATCTGTTTTTCCGACAAAAAAAAATTGATTTGTGTTCTACGATCCAAAAAATGGGCATGCAAAAAAAACCGAAAGAACAATGTACACCCTAATTAATACAAA
>MU189258.1:749-52430 GCA_016904865.1 Pissodes strobi | reverse complement strand
CCACCAAGGGGTTCTCAAAAAGTTATGAAATATTCTAACCGACAATAAAATATGAATCGACGAGTTTAATGCAGCCTACAGGCGGGTTTTATTAACATAATTCTTAAAAATATAAATCGGTTCACTAGCCGTTCTACAGTAATGTAATATAAATCAAGCCAAGCTATCCTAATAACAATGTGCTTCACTAATCAACTAAAATAAATATAGTCATAACGTGTTATAAATGTCAATATAAATATATCGTTAACCCATACTTAGAATAGAGTTAATTTACATTAAGAAAGGCGGCAATTTCAAGCGAATTGTTAGCAAATCGAATTAATAAATTTAGAATTAGTAAAACCGATGAGTGCAAAATACAGCTCATCTGGTTCTCACTTTTTTTCCTAAAGGCGGCGTATAAATGAAATTGAAAAATATTTGACACTGGCAAAATCGGACTGTTACAATACCTATTATATCTTTTTCTCGGCATTATTTGAAACTTTTCGAAATAACTTTCGACAACAAGTTGACAATGACGCATACTTCACATAACCAAGTATATAACAAATTAATAATCATCGGACACCACTTTATTAAAACTTTTGTTGTCATCGCCGGCACCGTCTGGAATACACTAAACAAACATAAACTAAAATTATGTCATTAAAAATGGGTATACGTATAATTCCGAGATCCCGACTTTACGCTAACGGGGATTTCCGTTATTTATAAGATTGCATCTTTTAAATTTCAGGACATAGGGCCTATAATAAGAATTTTATACTAATTGAAACCAATATAAAAAAATAATTGCATATTAATAACCTTCAAGGCATCCTAAAATTTGGAGATGAGAAAGGATTACAAAACCTTCATATGAGTCTTGAAGTCAGAAAAAACTACTTACAAGAAGTAGCAAAATATAAAGACATCTTTTACTTGCTTGATCCCGCATTGTGATTCATCTAGTAAAAATAAACAAAACAAACTTGTTCAAGGAAACCTTCATATCAATAGTTCAATAGTATTAGAGTCGCTTGCCAGATAATTTTTATAAAAATTTGAAAATGTTTAATTTCATATACGTTTTCTGGAACACTCTGTAGACGAAATGACTAAAGATTCGATTTTCAAATAGTAAGGGAAATGGCGTGGGAAATTGAAAAATTAGGAATAGAATTTTCACTCTTTAAGCGATATGATTGCATTTTTCGAGTTTTCGCACCCTAATCAGCTTCTACTTCAATATATTTTTATTGCCTATTTAGCTTCTTTACTTAGCTCTAGGGAAAATTGATTTTCGAGAGATGGGGATTTTAGTGGAAAATTAGGAACAGAGATTGGAAAGAGTTTAAGGAAAGCAAATTAATTGGAAATGATGTTTATACATTATCGTGCAGCCAATGTTTCAAAACAAGATTTTCCGCTTTAGGAACTTTAAACCAACAATTTTAAATTGACTTCTATAAGATATGAACAATAATTATTACTTTCTAGAAGGGCGACATTTACAATACAGTAACGCGCGATACCGAATCTTTTCATTATGAGTTAAAGAATTATGGTAAGAGCATCCATATACGTAAAATCTTTATTGGTAGAGCACATAATATTTAGTTGTAATGTAAGTATGTCTATATATTTTGAAGGCACTGAGTAATAAATCAGTGCCCTTTGTAAAATCAATTAGCTGAAAAGGTGGAGACGTGAAATAACATACTGCTTGGAATTTTTGGGTGGCGTTTGATTAATAGAACACGCGCAGATTTATCATTTTTATACGGTTTATTTCCATATTCCAATCTATGATAGTCCAGTGAAATATCTAAATATGCGTAGACTGGAATCTTAAGATTTATAACTTGTTTGTTTAGCTAAGAAAAAAGGACATACCTTTTTACCACTGTGTTGAATTTATAGAAAATTTTATGTAATATTAAATTCTCAATTTTGTGAAATGTTGTACTATGGATATAGCTAAGTAGGCAAGATATAGACTCAAAAAATACCTGTGTAGTATATTTTATGCGAATAAAAAATACACATTTTACTTACCTTAGTTTGCAGGTTCTAACACTGAAATGTAGAATAAAATAATATGGAGAATCAATAACTATAAAAGGAATATATATAAAATTAAGAATAAAAGCAAAATAAAATTTTGAAGTTGGGTAATCCAAAAATATTCGTAGCTAAACAGTCCTTTCAAATTCATACGAAAAATGTCGTGACATGCCTATGGATGTGGTCGAGATGGTAGTTATTTTTACAAGCGGTTACAAAAACTTGACCTATAGGGAGCTTTTAAGCAGGCGACAAGTTAATTAGTTTTAGTGGATTCGCTTCACCTTTGTATTAAGAAAGTGTTTATCTGCGGCGTTGGTCGATAAGAACAGACTTCGTTAGTAATTAGCATAAGTGAGATTTATTACATCTGGATGTTCTAGGTTTACAACTCCTACTATACATTATGAATTCAATCTTAGGCGGTAAATATAGATATACTGGCGGCAGAAAGTATATCGGTCAAATGTTATTATTGTTTTAAAGTACACCTAGTCTAATCAGTCACTGAGATATTAGAGTTAGTTAAAGGCACTGTCTACTTACATATGAACACTAAGATTACTACACACATTATTTGCAATCGAGTGGCCCTTCCGAATATACGAGTTATTGCTCTAAAAGGAAATACGTTTTTACCACGCACGTAGTTAATTTCGAACGTAATTTACGGGACCACTGATAGTCAATTAGTAGGCGTTGCGAGTCTGAGTATGGTACTGAGACATGTACTTTCGATGCGTTTCAGAAAGACTATTATGAAATATGAAATAAAATGAAGTCAAATTAATTCTGGATTTTAATTAATTCGCACAGTACTTTGAGTTTAAGAGGAGACTATCGATTCAAAAATAACTTTAACATGAGACTAGCAGTTTCGATATAAGAAGTTTACTGTAGTACAGAAGTTTTAAGATAGGATTCTTAATGAGAAAGTTTTCTAGAGGTCTTCAGCCCTTATTACCGGAGAATATCACTTTAACTTTAGAACTGGTTCACTTAGACTTAGAAATTAGAACTTAGCCTACTTAGCCTACGTTTACAATCTACATAATAGCTAATCGTGTTTACAAACGAAGTCGCCTGCATCTCAAACAGATGCTTTTACAACCCCGCAGCACACGCAAGCGAAAACCTGGGCAGATTGATCGCCCGGATTCGTAAACATGTAGACAGGTGGCAATGCGCTCTGACATCTAATCTTTCTTAGGCTTTACCTTTCAAGAGTGTTATAAGTATGAATTACAATACAGATGGCAATAGATCTAGTTGGCTAGTGTTGAAGAGGGATGGAAGATGAGAGAAGGTAGATATGGGGAAAACATACTGAAAAACCCCATGTCACGGTTGTTTGGTTTACTAAGAAACACACACACACACACACAATCACACATTCATACACAAGTAATAGACTACCTAATAATAGATAGTCTTGGTGAGGAGTAGATTGCAATAGTAACCGAAATTTGACGATGCTTGGCTATTATGCCCCTGCCGGAGCATAGTAGCGCAGAGGCGGTTCGCAGTCACTTGACTGCGGCAGTTTTTTTTTGTCGTCTGGTAAAAATGCTCTCTTATGCACACCCCCCGGTTGGGGGGTAGTGTTGGAATCGGTGCAGTACCATACCAACTAAAACATCCAGGTAATGCCGACTTGTGCGTGGACCCCTCTAGGGGATCATCTGCTGCACGTCGGTTAAGGACTTCCGGGATCTAATCCTATTAAGTCCTAGTCATAATGCCATCGAACATCACTTGCGGTTACTGGTCCGCGCATCTCTGATACAATGTGTCATCTCGTGTTTGTTGTTTATCCAATTAGACTTCTAGGTCTATTGTGCTTGGCCCATCTCCTGGTCCCTGGGTCGTCTGGGTGATAGTTAATCACTTCTCTCAAGTCTTCATCAGCATGGTTTTCTGCCTTTAGGAATACGCGCCTGGCCTTTTCGACTATAAAGTCTGGTAAAGGCTGCCACTGTAGGTCTCGTTGCAGGTCAGCATTTCGGACGAACCAAGGTGCGCCGACTGCTTTCCTGATTAGTACGTTCTCAGTACTCGTTAGCAATTTAATGCTTGATTTTGCTGCGTATCCCCAGGCTGTTGAGCCATACGTCAGTTGACTTCTCGCTATCGACTTGATCATGATGAGTTTTGTCTTCAATGCCATTTGGCTATTCCTCCCGATCAGGGGATTTAGCATGGCCATTGCTCTTTTTGTTTTGTCCCTAGCAGCTCGGATGTGCCTTTTCCATGTTAGGCCACGGTCCAGGTATACTCCGAGGTACTTGACTTCGTCGCTCCAAGGAATGTTGGTGTTGTTTATCCTTATTTGAGGTCCTGCAGCCTTTCTCCTTCTTTGAAGGAGTATGATTTGCGTTTTCCTCTCGTTGACTCTGATCTTCCACTTGATCATCCAGTCAGTTATTTCATCTGTGGCTCTTTGCAGCACAGTGCTTATCCTCGCAGTGTTGTTATGCGTATATTGTATCATTGTATCGTCAGCATACAATGATACCTGCACGTCTTCGATCGTTGGTATATCATGGGTGAATACCGAGTACAGGGCCGGTCCCAGGGCTGAGCCCTGCGGTACTCCTGCCTCAAGCATTCTGGTCCCAGATGTCTTGTCCTTCACTCTCACGTGGAATCTTCTGTTAGTCAGGTAGCTTTTGATGATCTTGATCATTCTAGGAGAGTAGCCTCCTACAATCATCTTGTAGTACAGCCCCTGATGCCATACTCTGTCGAACGCTCTTTCTACGTCTAGAAAGATCGCTCCTGTCGCTTTCCCGCAGTTGAATCCCTTGGTGATGTGTTCTACTACCTTGAGCAGTAGTAGCTCTGCTGAGTGGTCTGCCCTGAATCCATACTGGATGCTAGGGATTGTGTCCTGCTCCGTTGATTCATTATTGAGTCTTTTTAGTATGATCCTTTCCGCCACCTTGCTAACAGCTGAGAGGAGGCTGATAGGCCTGTAGTTTGCAGGATTGATCTTATCCTTACCCGGTTTGGGTATCACTATCACCTCAGCCTCCTTCCACCTGTCTGGGAAGTGTCCGAGTCTCATCATCGCGTTGATGATGTTGACGGTTGCTGTTATGGCCTTCCTCGGTAGCTTTTTGAGCATTTTGTTTGTTATTTTGTCTTCTCCTGGTGCTTTCTTTGTTTTCAGCCTCTTTATGATGCCCGCGACCTCAGCTGGTGAGGTCGGAACATCACATCTAGGCTGAATTTGTCTCTGCTCGTGGCGCCTGACTGTTTCCTGTACGTCCTCGCGATGTTCTTCATCCTCGTCAGGATGTTCGTTTAGCCTGCCTTGGTTCTGCACGGTTTCGGCGAGTAGCTCCGCCTTGTCCACGTCCGCATAGACCAGGCCACCTGCCCCGCTTAAGGGCGGGATAAGAGTCCTGGGATTGCGGAGTGCCCTCTGCATCTGCCAGGCTGTGTTCTCGAGGTTCAGTTCCCTGAGCTTGCGTTGCCAGGATTCGTCTCTATGCACTTTGAGCATTTCTTTCAGAGCGCCGCTGTGCTGATTCAGCGTGACTCTGTCATTGTCTCTGCCGGTTCTTGCATAAACTCGCCTGAGTCTCCTATTCTCTCGGATCATGTTCTTGATCTCGTCAGAGAGATCATCATGTCTTCGAGTGTTGGATAGATCTTCTACAGCAGTACTAGAGTTGAAGGCTTGGATGATGTTGTTTTCCAGGTGTTCCACTTCAGCGTCTAGCTGCTGGGCGTTGTTTATTCGTCCAATTCGGGTATTGTCTCTAATCAGGTTCTGGTATCTAAACCAGTTGGTCTTTTTCCTCGTTCTCAGGTTGGTTCTTGCCAGTCTAAGATTGATGCACAGCATTATAGGGTTGTGATCTGATGTCCCTTCCACTATGGTTTCTATCTCCGTGTCGAATCGCACGTTTTTGAGAAGTGCTATGTCCAGGATTTCGGGCCTTCCCGCACCCCTGGGTAGGAATGTGGGCTGGTCCGGTCCTAGAGCATCTACACCTCTGTCTTCACAATATTGTGCCAATCTTTGACCGTTCCTGTTTGTCCTGGAACTGTTCCACTGCTGATGTTTGCAGTTCAGGTCCCCAATGATGATCTTGGGTCTTGGGTCTCGAGTTAGCTCCTCTATGTCCTCTTCATGTATCAGATCTTGGGGCGGAAGATAAACCGAGGTTATCTTGATCTCTCCACGTCTCGTAGAGACTCTTATGGAGACCGCCTCAATTTCTGAGTCCATTTCGATTCCTAGGTTGGTATGCTCTATCTCGTTGTTTACAACTAGAGCAACCCCGCCTCCTGCAGGGTTAACTCTGTCGTGTCGGTTGATGGAATATCCTGGTAGTGAGAAGTTTATCGATCTGTCAATCCTGGTCTCTTGCAAGGCCAGGACCGCCGGATTATGCCGTTGCAGAAGTTCTTGGACTTCTGTCCTGCGGCCTCTGATGCCGTTGATGTTCCACGACATAATTATGAGGCGACCGATATCTTCACTGTCCATTCATTGCTTTGAAGGCTTCCTGTACCATCTTTTGGTCTAGGCCTGGTGGTCGCCGCCTGCCCTTGTGTTCTAGATGTCCTCACTTGCTGGGTTTGTGTCTTCTTAGGGAACTTTTCGCATCCCTTATAATTGGCAGGGTGGTCCTTGCCGCAGTTTGCGCATTTCGCATTCTTCACTCCCTGTTCCCTGGGGACTGGGCATTCTTTCGCTTGATGTTTTTCTCCACACCTTACACAGATGTGGGGGAAACAACATCCTCCTTGGGTGTGTCCGAACTTTTGGCAGCGGTAGCACTGCCTCGGACCTTCTTGTTTTACGTATTTTTCTACTCTTACGAGTGTACTGTATACGTGTCTCAGTTTGAAGATTTCACTGCTCTTGGTTTTCACCAAGAACAGCGGCATCTTCTTCTGATTGCGTCTGCTCTTCATCTGGGCTACCTCGACTTCTTTGTAGCCCATTTCTTGAAGGTCTGCCTTCAAGTATCCTTCATCAGTGTTTAGTGGTAATCCCCTGATTACCACATGTATCTTTTTGTCCTCAGGCAGCTGGTACGTGAAGAATGCCCTATCCTGTCCTTTGAGGAGGTTGGTGAGAGCCCTGTAGTCAGCAATGGTCTTTGTATAGACCTGCATATTTTGTCCCCTCGTCTTAGCGTAGTGGATCTCTATATTCTTCGCCTGCAGGGTTTGTAGGAGTTGCCTCCAGTCTTCGTTCCCCTCTACGGTGATAGGGGGGATGATGTCCTTGGCTGCTGGCTTCTTAGCTAGACTAGCGTAGGATGAGGTCTGCTCTTCCGTTGCTATTTCCATCTCTTCTGGAGTCTTGTTCGACGCTTCTTGGTGCGTCCTTTTTGGCGGCTGGCTCGCTTCACGCTCCTCGGAGCTGTCGCGGCTCCTAGCCTGCCGTTTCCTGGTTTCGTGTTGACCAGTTGTAGGGGGGGTGTCTGCTGCAGGGGGGGGCTACTGCGGGTGGGGTTACCGCTGGGGGGTCTGCTTTCCTGGCTTGTGTTTGTGACTCGAATAGCTTTTCGAGTCTTGCTAATCTCGCTTGAGTTTCCTCCTTTTCTTGTCTTTGGCGGTTCCTGTCCTCGATCAGGATTTCGTAGGCTCTCAGTAGTTCTTTGAGCTTGGCGTCGCTAGTGGCTTTGGCAGTCCTTGCTCGGTCTGTCTCTGCCTTTGCTTTGGCGAGTCGTCTTGCCGCTCTGGTTGATCCGGAGCGTCCTGATGTTTCTGAGCAGTCGCTTTCGCTGCTGTTGTCGTCATCTTGGTCTTTCTTCCTGTTTTTCACTTTTACACTTTCACTAGCACTAACACTACTACTATTCCCAGCCAGCGCTTTGGGCACCCCCTTTGACGAGGGAAAGGCCGGGAATTCATTATTATCGCTAATGCCAGCCATAGGGCTGGCGCTACTTTGCCTTAATAAATTTGAGTCTATCTCTACTTTTAAAAAATTGTCATTACTAAATATTAATGTTTTATCACTCACCTGATTTATATTCTTCTTGACCATATTCGCCTCCTTATCCTCTGGAAGGCTATTGCCTGAGCAATGCTCCGTCTAACCTGCACCCCTTGCTCTGGCAGCAAGGGGTTACATATCTTCTTGAACTTCGCTCGGGCCTTAATCCTCCGTCGTGATTTTCTGTATTTTCGCCTGGCACGGCACTTGTCGTCACTATACTTGACCTAAGTCGCTCGTTTCCACTAGGGAAATCTAAAGTCGCACTGTTAAACGCTAATCGTCTCCCGTAGATGTTCTCTCATCCACAGTTGAACTCACTGATGACTACGGCAGTTTGCCGAGCTGGCCGTATATAAATGATTGTCGGGTCCCTTAGCAAGCCCCGCCCACCATGTTCTAACGAACCAGATTGGCGGGGCCCGCCCTGGGCTAGGAGTGACAGTCAAGGTGGTTGTCGCGGTGCAATTTATGTGCTCCTGCTATCTATCGTTTTACCGCAAAGCAGCAGGGGTGGCTGAGGGTGTGTTAAGGAAGTTTTTAGGGGATTAGGGATTTAGGGATAGGTCTGTCTACGGAGGTCTAGGTTCAAGGAAGAAAATTGTAGTTTTTCGGTGTATAGGCCCGTGTTTGGCTCTAAATTCTGGGTTAAACCTAGCATTTGCGATGTTTGCCGTTTGCGGCGAGCCGCGAATACCATAGTTATAGAACCTACACGCGAGCTTATCCACGTGTTCATTTACGTAATCTATACGCGCCCACGCGTGCAGGTCGCTCGTCCTGGTATAGCGACCCGCCGAAAAAGCTGCCCTAAGGTGGCGGTTTTGAAGGATTTGTAACTTCTTCATTTGCGAATCCGAGACAGAACACCAAACCGGTGCACCATACATCAAAAAGGGCCTGGTGATTGCCCTGTAAAGAGTGACTTTATTTCCGGGACTTCGGAAAGAACCATGTCTGATAAGAGGCTTCAGTTTATCCCATACAATGAGATTTTTGCTTTTAATATTAGCAATGTGGTCGCAGAACGTTAACCTCTTATCAAACTTGATTCCTAGGTATTTGACTTTTGGTTTAGGGAGGATGGGAGTATTATGTATTACGATCGGGTGCATATCGGTGTTCGTAAATTTTCGTGTGAATAGAAATTAGAACTTAGAAATGTGGAACTTGGAGAACCAGCTAACTATGTAGAACTTTTACTGTCGAATAACTCATTTTGTGGTCTTGAACTCTCTGCTTTTGGCTGGCATTTTCGCTTTTATAGCGTTAATTTCTTTACAATAGAAGGAGTGTTAGCTCCCTTCCAGAGGAGAAGAAACTATTGGGGATGTCTCCGGAAAAGGAGGTCTAAAAGGAGGAGCTAGTCGAGATCCATGAAGGTTTCCAGTCATTGCCTCTGTCTGGGCCTTAGGAAATGCAAGTATTCTTTGTTCTATTACTTATCGGAAATGGTGGCCATCTTGAAAAGGGTGCGTGGCTTCGCGAGTCGCGGACGTGAAGCTCACGATTGAAAGCTAGGTCCGCGGAATGCTACAGCCAATGAAAGTAGTTTCGTATATTCGGTAGGGTTAACGTGGCCGCTATGAGCTAGAAGGAGATAGGCGGCAGATACCCTTTCGAAGTCTACTTGCCTCTGAGGACGGAAATTTAACACTTGGAGAGATTAAGATTGAATTTTAGCAAAATAGGCATTTTAAGTATTTCCCAGTATCCCCGTGTTTACGCAACGATCTAGTTAATTATGTTGGGGTTTGAACCTTTGGCAAAATGCACTAAAACGGAGTTTTAACCACAATACCGAGACAGAATTATTGCACTCGACGCGCGTTTCGCTAACCATGTTAGCATCATCAGGAGATGATTAAAACTCATCTCCTGATGTTGCTAACATGGTTAGCGAAACCCGCGTACAATTTTGTCTCGGTATTGTGGATAAAACTCCGTTTTAGATCTAGTAAATATTTAGAAAATCTATAAATCCGTCCCTATTCCAAACAGAATGTTTATTTGAAAATAGTAAACACTGCCAGCAATAGTATATTGTGTAACTAGGAGGAAAAGCAAAACATTCCTGGACGACTGTGGTAGTTGCTGGACGAGGCGCAGCCGAGGCCAGCAACACAGGAGTCCAGGAATGTGCTATTCCTTCGAGTTGCACATACTATTTTTTATCCGATCGAAATTAATTAGAATACGTACTTATATAAATAGAGCCAAATATTACTGTAAATAAAAACGGTGTTTTAAATTTAAACTCAACATTTGAATCGAGCGAGCTTGAAGTTTATTGCGTAGCTACAGAAACTACAGCTAAATGTTACGTCAGATCTGACAAACAAGCCGTTTGAATATGACAGAAATGTTACATTTCCGGCCTAGGACGGGAATGTTATATTCCCGGACTGTTATTTTCCATTCTTGTACAGTAATTGCATGTTGCCAGCAACGAATACAATATACTGGAATCATGACTTTTGCGGTGAGAAAACTCATCGGAAGGGGGTCGTTTTTCGTCCGATCGGATAAAAAATAATTTCTGTAACGTAATGCTACTAGATAGTAGATAGCCAATTAAATTCTAAAAACCAGGGAGATTTAAAATTAATATTGTATGATCTGCCACTTTTTTATGTCTCCTTTTATTTATATGTTTAAAATAATAGTAGGTCGCCCTTGTAATAAATCGCCACTCTTTTCTTCATCTTTCCAACATCTATATGGAGTTTCCAACAAGTCATTAATCGGATTCTTTCCAAATTTTTTTAAGAATAATGCACTTTTAATATGCTCTGCAGAATCCTCATGTTTGTGTAATGATCTCGAGACCTTAATCATACTCGCGTACCTTTTCTTATTCCATACGGAATCTTTATTTAAAAATAACAGGCAAGGCCAGCAAAATAATGTTTCCAAAGTTTGACTACTATAAAGCCATTTGTAATTTAAAAACCAATCATGTTTAAAATAAACATTGCACGATTTGTCACCTTCAAGTAGTTTTTTTTTTCGAAGAAATTGAGAGATCAAACATCGGCCACCAGTAATTATTATAAGATCTCTTTTGTCTTGATCTACCCATCTACTGAACGGGATTTCCAGCAAATTACAAACAATACCGTTAAGTGGTTCCATTTTAAAATGTTTAAATAGCAAAACCAGAATCAATAATCAATAGTCAAAAATGCACACAAAAAAAGTTTACTCTATCTCTATCTATGAACTACGCGAGAAAACTACCTAAACAGCTAATCTGCTAATCATCTAATACAAATCCCAAGTGTAGGGGATCACAAGACTATGCGTGCATACCCATGACCCACCGATTGATTGCCATCAATGATGATCTATGAAAATTTAACTGCTTCACTGTAGTGTGTTAAAATGTTTGGCGTTTCACTTCATGCATGGCCGTCCGCTCGCTGCGGAGCGCAACCGACCAAAACTAACCCAAATTTGTGTCATGAAAAAAGCGTGTAGTATTTACGGGGTCCAATGAATTGCTTTCAGTGGGTCTGGTGGCGCAGTGGTTTGACGCTGTGCTTGCGATACGGCAGCTTGGGTTCGATTCCCGTGAGGGCCAAGACCTGTTTTTTATTTTTTTTAAAGATTATATTTGTTTCTTTTTTTTTTAATTTGAGGTAGTTACGGTTAGTTCTGTTTGGTTGACCCCGGAGCGAGCGAAGTGACCGGAAGGCCAAGCGTGAAGTGAAATATTAGACATTCTAAAATAGTGAACAAACGCTCAATGCCTGTATACAACACACTACACGTGAAGCAGTGAAGCTGTCATAGATCATCATTTCGTAGTTTCATCATTGATTACAATGAATGGGTTTGTACGCATAGTCTTGTTAAGAGATCTACGTATTTGTACACATGCAATGCACTTCACCTGATAAAAAAACTGCCGCGAGCAAGCATTCGCATCTACATATAGCGAGACCTATAGCAATTTTGACCCTTCACGCATGCGAACGTGCTAATTCATATATTTTTCAAAGTTGTTTTTTCTTGATTTTGGGCATTGCCTTGGGTTAGTTTGGATTCGTTTTGTTTGGTCGCATCCCCGACGCGAGTGGAGGGCCACGCGTGAAGTGAAATATTCGAACAACATCGGGCAGCTGGCAAATTCGAAGATCCGAAAGTCGAAAATTTGCTGTAGGTAGACGCGAGTCGAGCAAACCCTCGACACGGGACCCATCGTCATGGCAACCGGATTAAACAACCGTAAAAACAATCAGGCCGGCGAGCGTGACTATCTTCCACCCGTCCTTGGCTTGCAATGGAGAATTGGAGACTGAAGAGTGGAGATACGGTCAATTCGCGTCTATACACAGGAATATTACTTTGGCTCCCTGGCTTCTGCATGCGCAGAATACGAGTGACGAATCAATCAACGCCACCTACACTACAAATACCTCAATTACCAATGTCTTTACGATGTAGCGCGTTGTTTCCTAGCGGCCTAGTGGTGTAGTGGTTAGAGCATTTGCTTGTCATGTGGGCGGCGTGGGTTCGATTCTCATCGGTGGCAATGCGTTTTTTATCAACTTTTTGTTAATATTAAGTTTGTTTTTTTTTTAATTTGGTTTAGCTTGGGTTAGTTTCAGTTAGTTGGGTTAGTAAGCTTATGTTTGCTTTTTTTTTTTAATTTGGGTTACTTTGGGTTAGTTGCAGTTAGTTGGGTTAGTAAGATTATTTGCTTTTTTTAATTTGGGTTAGCTTGGGTTAGTTTCAGTTAGTTTTGTTTGGTTGCGCCCCGGAGCGAGCGAAGCGAGCGGAGGGCCATGCATGAAGTCCTAGACACTTATAAACGAACGCACCCATACTCTGCGCATGCGGAAGCCAGGGAGCCAAAGTAATATTCCTGTGTGTAGACACGAGTATACGGTCACCGTTGAATTAAAAGTGAAGAAAGCCGCTAGCGCCAGTGGTATATTTTTGCTACTTTTCATTTTAATGCTGTATTCTTTGTTAACGGAAGAAAACTGTTCGCGCCAACAGTTCATAAATTATAAAATGCGGTATTTTTTTATGTAAAAATAAAGACTCTAAATTAAAAAAAATATTAGTATATTTTTTGTTTTTTATTTATTTTTGGTGAAGTGGCACTACACCTACTACACCTGAATAGCCGCCACTGGAAATAGGTAACAGAAGGTTGCTGAATCTCAAAGATCTACGCTGTAACTGACTGCTGGTCCAGGATTTTGCAGAGGAGGAATAAGAATTACTAAAAATAAATAAAGCCAAAAAATGTGTAATAAGCCAAACTTTATCACACGCTTTCTTATCAAATAGAGTATTAATGATCTAGCCTAGCAGCTCCCATTTAACATTTTTAGCGTTTCCCTAGGAAAGCTTACTTATTCGGAAAGATGGCTAAAATTTGTCGCGTAGAAAAATCGAAATAGAAGCATGATAGGAATATCATGCTGATTCCGCTAACTGGCTCTGTATTAAAACTGTTTTAATCGTTTTTGAGAAATTTTATTACAGATAAAGTAAATCACTTTAGTTACACGTCAGCACGGTTTTTGAGGGGTTGGTCGACATACATCAATTTAGCATGCTTTTCGCATTTCCCATCGGAGCTTATAGAGATATATGGGCACCGGTTAACCGGTCCCGAAGGATAGAAAGCCAACTCAATAATAAATCGTACGTTTGAATAAATTCGGCTCAATGACTTGACTTGCATCAATTATTTTTACCCTGAGAATAAGGGTGAAATACTGACAAACTGAGACTAAATCGGATAATAAAAAATATAGAAACCTTTTTGGATCCTTAAGAATTAATGAATTCTGCCACTCTTCATCATACGATACATATGCTCTATATCAGGATTCAGTCGGCAATTAATTTCAAGTGTGGTCCAGATGAATAACATATTTCAATTAAATACAAAAAAAGTTCATTTGTATGCCAAAATGGGAACGTGGTCTGTTAAAATTGTATCTAATAGTTATTTTCATGTTTATTAAAGGCTGATTTTCAAATATAGGACTGTGCACCGACTGTGCGCCTACCGTGTCGTTTTCACTGTAAATCAAAAATTTTTATGTTCCATATATAAACGCAAGTCCATATTTACATTTACACATAAAAGACTGTGCTACGACCGTGTTGCGGTCGTCCAGTTCTATTGTGAAAATGTAGAAGATCCGCGACCGATGGCCGCAGCATGGTCTGCATGGTAGGCGCACAGTCGGTGCACAGTCCTATATATGAAAAATCAGCCTTAAGGAAATCACGATAGAGCATGGCATACAACTCATCGCTCAAGTCGCTGAAGGTAGTTTTATATCCTTGCATGGACCGCGGTTCGCCAGTTATCGAGCCTACTCTATACTAATAATAATATTAAGCAAAAACTCAAAAAGAAAATATATTTCGCACGTTACATTTATTATTATATCCAACAACAGCTAAATAACTCATATCGAGGGTTTAAACTTTATGTTTGTAGCTCTGTTTAGATCCAAATTGCAATATGACTCTATTTTTGGAATTTTATTATAGTAAATATATTAGATATAGAAAATTTACAAAGACCTATGGCAAAACATTTTCTTGTGTACGTTTTATAAATTGAAGAAATACAGATCGAAATAAAGCATAAAAGTTATTCCTTGCTCCTTGCTTAGAATAAGTATAATATAGAGTTCTAAGAATGATGTATAATCTTCGCTTTACCTGTATATAAATGCCATATATATGCTATATCTAAACATATACGGGAAGAACAAAAAAAACTTGATTTATTTTTTCTAAATTATTATTTATATTTATTTTTTTTATCTTTCAGTCTGTTCTCTTTGGGATACAGTGCAATCGTTAAAAATTACAAACCTTTATGTACCACGAGGAGCATCCCACGAAGCGCCCATGGATTGTAGATACGATCTCGAAGGAGAACCCCTCTATGATGTCAAATGGTACAAGGACGACATGCAGTTTTTCAGATGTATGGCTGATGGGAGTGTTCATGAATTTCCAGTAGAAGGGGTAATTATACTGTACCTAGTACCTACTTACTATCTTTGCACAGCTTTTGAGAAACAAAATATACTTTTTGATACGGGTAAAAAATGCTTAGCCCTCTAAATACTTTTTTCTGCCAAGGGCGTAAAGTATTAATTAGCCTTAGGTTTCGGCATTGTGGGACTTGTCACATGTCTGCTGCAGTTTTGTCCAGGTTGCCAGTTGTCTTATGAGCCTCAGTTATTATTCTATAAATTATTTTAATTAGTTTTAACCGCCCGCTAGTCGTAGGTACCTTGGCATTTTTGTAGATAAATATTGAGGATCTTGAATCTGAGATCTGTTTATAGCATACCGCACATTTAATTACAAAACGTTGTAAAAACACGGATATGTTTGAGGTATTCAGGAAATAAATTCTGGCACACATGGTCATTAAGATAGTTCTAAGGAAGAAGAAAAGCTGTGCCACCTAGTATATTCAAAGTCAATAACAAACGGACCATCCGATAAATATACAGGGTAATAAACACATTAAAAAATGTCATAATCTATATTTTTAAGTTCGTTGGTATCAAAAATCTTGTTCTGAGTAACCTAAGGGCTAAATTCTAATGATGTTTTATAAGCTTCTCATCGATGAATCTGGGTGATATTGTCACGGCTAAGGACTATCCGAATGTTTTTGTGCTACTCTATAGAACTAGCCTTGTTGCGTCTATGTCCTTTCGTATGAGTCATCGCCGGTCGAGAAGATTCGGGAGTAGTGGTGTTTTCCCGATGCGTGCAGCCCTGGTGGAGAATAATATAGAGAGACCTCGCTTCGTCCGGAGTATTCGCGATATATTTTAGACTGGATATAAATAGCGGGAGGAACACGTGTTGTATTAGGTAATCATTGAGTTCTGAATTGTAAAGTTATAAGAGTAGTCTAGTGTGTCCGGAGAAAACGTAACATTTGGTGTCAGAAGTAGGATTGTGAAGGGACCGGACTTGTGAAGTGTTCTTCGATGGGAGAAGAGGGTACAAGTACACCGTTAAGAAGGCCGTGGATTTTGTGAACATTTTATAACATTTTATGGTCAATACGAGGCAACAAATGGTAGATATGGAGCAAATAAATAAAATGTTGGCCGATTTCATGGAATATTTAAATGCTGAGAGACGAGCGGATTGGGAAGAGGATGAACTTAAAAGGCAAACAGAACAGGACAGGCTTCAGAAAATTTTACAAGATCAAGAAGATAAAAAGCAAGCGGATCGGGGAGAGGATGAACGTAGCAGGCAAACGGATTGGGAAGAGATGAACGTAGAAGGCAAGAAGAACAGGACCTTCAGAAAATATTACAAGACCAACAAAATAAAAGGCAAATAAACCAGGATCAGCTTCAGAAATGGATGCTGGCTGTAATTGTAGGAAAATTACAGAAAATATTGGACGGGCAAAATGAGAAATTTGAAAAAGAAGTAAATGATATACAAAAAGAAGTTGGAACTGTACAAAAAGAAGATGGAAATATACAAATAGAAGTAGGAAATGTACAAAAGAAGTTGGAAACCTACAGAAAGAAATGAGGAATCTACAAGAAGTTACCAGACTAAAGAATCAAGGACTCACCGAGAGGGTCTTCGCCCCCCAGATAGAATATCAAACCTCCAACTTATTACGGTCAAACATCCTGGACAATGTACAAAAGACAATTTGAGGCCGCTACTGTTGCCAATGGTTTGAATAACGAAGAAATTGCTACATCACTAGTGGTGGCGCTTCGTGGATCTACCCGGGAACTACCACAGACCATTCCCATCCGCCAACAAGGGAAATATGACATACTTGTAGCTGTCCTGGAAAGACGATTTATAGACCAACACAGAAGACAACTGTATCAGGCACAAGTAAAGTCCCGACATCTGGCTGACTGGTGAAAACCTGTAAGAGTTTGAGGCAGAGGTTAAACGTCTCATTCAATTGGCCTACCCGGGAGCAACATAAGAATTTCAAGAGGAACTTGCTGCCCAATATTTCGTGGATTGTATCAGAGCTCCAGAGACTCATAAAATGCTACGTCTAGCCCAAGTTGATAACAGTAGTGGAGCTATGGGTAGAGCCCTAGAAATCGAGGCGGCCTGTAACTTCTCCAAGCCAAAAATCAGAGCCGTATCCATACAGGAAGAAAAGCCAGCAAACAGCTGTGAATTAACTGAGATGGGCGAAATTTTGAAGTAATTAACGGAAGTTCTTCAGGCCACGTAACCGAATACTTCAACATTTCAAAAGAGACTGACGAGTACAACCACGATCGAGATCTCCATGCAGTGACGCTAGAGCCTCAAAGTCAAATCAGGAGATCTAGAACTAGACCACATTGCGGGGCGGGTGTTGGCTAAAGAAGATAAAGCCTCCAGGATCGTCTCCATAAAAAGCCTAGAAAAAGCCGTCAATTGTCTAACTATTAAAGAAAATATCAACGGAAGAGCCATGACAATTACTGTTGACACTGGTGCAGCGGTATCTTTAATAAGGTCCAACAGAGTAAATAAAGTAGAAGTTCTACACCTATCAAAGAATGTCGTTTTACGTACGGTTATCGGTGACACAGCTAAAGTACTTTGAGAAATGGATATTGAACTTCAACTTGGAAGAATTAAATTGCACTACAGAGTGTTAGTAGCCGACATCCAAGACGAATTAATTTTGTTTACTCATCGGTCAACATGGATTCTCTTTTGACAGCAAGCTTAATCTTCTGAAGTTTGGCACTGAAGTTCATCTTTACCAAAACAGACGATGGCACATTGACTAAAATAGTCGCGGCATATATTGTCAGAATAAGCGGAAATACCGAACAGATCATTTTTGGGAAATTGGAGAAGGATTTTGGAGGCTGCATCGAACTTATCCAACAGCACGATTTGCCTTGCAAACACCTCGTAGGCAAAGCAGTAGTCAAAACCGACGGCAAAATACCGATAAGAATAGCAAATATTTCATCAAATTCCATCAAAATCAATAAAGAAGATGTAATAGCCACTTGCGAGCCGGTGCATTGGGTAACCAGTTGCGAAATGGGTCAAAAATTATACCCTCAATATCACCTAAGAGAGTCCTGAAACATTTCCAGAAGTCGTGGCATCATCACTGTCTTCCGAAGACCTGAACAAAGCTACACAATTTATCAAACAGCAGAGCACAGCCTTTGAAAGGAAAAATAACAATACTGGAAGAACGAACATCATAAAATATAAAATCGACACTGGAAGTGCTCGCCCCATACGACAGCATCCCCGGAGGTTACCAGTGACAAAGCAGCAAGAGGTTACCACATTAGTGAACAAAATGCTTGACGATGGAATTATTGAAGAGTCATCAAGCCCATGGTCATCGCCTGTTGTCTTAGTCACCAAGAAGGATGAAACTACCAGATTCGTCGACTATTGAAGGCTCAATGACGTCACCAAGAATGACAGCTATCCACATCCCAGAATTGACGACACGTTGACGACACTAGCAGGTTCTCAGTGGTTCTCAATACTTGATTTAAAGAGCGGCTACTGGCAAGTAGTCTTTGACGAACAGGATGCCTTCTCTACCGGAAGTGGTTCATATCAGTTTAAAGTTATGCCCTTCGGACTATGCAATGCCTTCGCCACTTTTGAGGGTCTTATGGAAGTTGTTCTACGAGGCCTTACTTGGAAGGCATGCTTAGTTTATCTCGATGATATAATAGTAATGAGAAAAATATTCGAAGAACACCTACAAAACTTGCAAGAAGTTTTTGCTAGAATCAAAAATGCTCAGCTCTTACTGAATCTAAAGAAATGCTCCCTTCTTCAACAAAAGATTGAATTTCTCGGGCATGTCGTGTCATCGGAGGGAATCCAAACCAACCAAAGAAAGATTACAGCCATCAAAGACTGACCTCGTCCTCGCGACAAACACGAACTGTGGAGCTTCGAGCTTCCTTGGATTATGTACTTATTACAGAAGATTCGTCGGGGGATTTGCAAATATAGCTGCACCTCTACATACTCTCTCACTGAAGAACGAGCAAATTATAACTGGGATCATGGCTGTGATTTTGCGTTCGGGAAATTAAAAGCGGCTCTATGTTCTAGTCCCATATATTGGTATTGGGATATCAGGAGTAAAAAGGAAAGTTTGTGTTAGACACGGATGCAAGCAACACCGACATCGGAGCGGTTTTATCGCAAGTACAAGCAAGAGCAGAACGAGTTATCGAATACTACAGTCGAACGCTTTCCAAACTTGAACGTAACTACTGCGTAACCCGAAAAGAGCTTTTGGCAATAGTAGGGTCTGTTGAGCATTTCTATCAATATCTATATGAACAAGAATTTCTAATAAGGATTGATCATGCAGCACTTAATGGATTGGATATGAAAAAGCCTGAAGGACAGGTAAGCACAGGACAGGAAGATTGCATAATAATTCAGATGCTTTATCCAGAAGACCATACGAGAATAATTGTAAACATTGCCAAAGAATAGATCAACGAGAAGGAACCACTCCCATTAGCCAGATCTAGTATGAGGTTGATCAGCAGTGGAGCACAGGGCAATTTAAAAAAGATCAGTTTGAGATTAGTGAAATCGCAGTACTGCTAAAAGCTAAAGAAGAACATCAGCTAAGACCAAGCTGGAGAGATATTTCAACTAAGGGATTTACTTTAAAACTCTGTGGGCTCAGTAGGACTCCCTGGTAGTTGAAAATGGACTTATTAAACGTCCCTGGGAAAGCGCCGATGGAAAAGTAGTGAAGACACAGTTAGTGGTAACAAGGAGAAAGATATCGGAAGTTCTAGAAGAAGTTCATAATGGAAAGTCTGGTGCTCATCTTGAAGTGAATAAAACGATTGACAAGATCCACGACAAAATTTACTGGGTCAACTACTGCCAGGATGTGAAATCGTGGTGTCGGCAGTGCTCAACCTGTGCCGCAAGTCAAAGACCCAAAACAAGATCTAGGAAAGAATTAAAGAGTGGCAATTGACTACTTCAGTAAATAGTTTGAAGTATTTGCGATCCCCAATCAAGAAGCTGTTTCCATAGCAGAGGTCCTCGTGAATAATCTATTCAGTAGATCTAGTGTCTAGTTAGAGTCGCACTCAGATCAAGGACGCAACTTCGAATCCAAGGTTTTCCAGAAAGTCTGTCATTTACTCAACATCCATAAAACACGGACTACAGCCTTATATCCACAATCAGATGGCATGGTTGATGAGAGGTTTAACAAGACCATTGAAGAACATTTGTCAAAGGTCGTATATGAACATCAAAAGGATTGGGATCAACACATACCACTATTTTTTATGGCATATAGATCAGCAGTCCGTGACACGACAGGAATAACACCAGGCATGATTTTTTATTGGATTAGTTTGTTTTTTGGCATGCCAGTTTTTGTAGGCAGAGCCCCGCAGCGAGCGGAGGACATTGTATGACGTGAAAATGTAAAAATACAAATGTAAACCTTAAACAACGCATGTATCGCCATAAACCGCGCCGTGCAGTTCGGCAAAATTCTGGATCAAGGCTCCCTGTACCAGCGAGACGCTAGTGCAACAAACCTTCATGTGTAATTTTCTTTTCAGATATTTTACCCGCCGCGCCGGCGCCGTCAAGTGCTTCTGAAGAGGTGGGGAGGGGGGCAGTATTAGCCTAACGAACATTTAAAAAAAATCGACTTTGGTTTTAGTGTCAACATTACATAAATATTTGGATATCACTAATTATGAATTTATGAAGATAAGAATAATTCGCGTCTTTTAAAACCCAGTCCTGTAGTAAATCAAAGGAAGTATTTCTAAAAACAATGTATATTAATTTAACAGCTAATTTACAAGTATAAATGATGAGGTTTAAAAAAAATTGTTGAAGTTTATATAATCAGATGTAAATATAACTTATGAAGTTTAAGCTTTTTTAACTAAATTGACTAGCAATGTGAATGAAAATTAATGTGAACGATTAAAAAATTTAATTATTACAGATTGGTCTTTACAAAAAACTCTCCTTGGACGTTTTGATACTTAACTTCGTTCAGTTATCTGCAACCATGCGATCGGTTGGGACCTCCACTGGAACCTGTTCCGCCTGTACCTAAGCTCACTCGCTATAGTCTTAGACCAACTTATACTGCTAATTAACTAATTATTCAGGAAAGTATCCTGTGGACCTCAGTTGGACATAGGAGGTATTAACCGACAATTTACTGGTTACAGCGGTTATAATCAGAACTTAAATTACAAGTTTAAGTTGAGCAAAAATTACAGATAACTATGGTTAAGCAACACCATAAATAATTACTGTTACTCAAGATATTTCTTTTCTTTACTTTAAAATATGAAATTCAAAAGAAATTGTGATTGAAATTTAAAATTCAAAGGAAAATTATGAAACTTGTCCAAACAGTGGATCTCAGCAACTCTAAGTAAAAGATAACTTGAATTTAATAATAAATCGAGAAATAGAGGTACAACCTCTTTATAAATGAGTCTTATTATAACTCCAAATAAGTAATTTCTATTACTTTTTATAAATATATGGCCCTTGGCATATAAACGGTAATTGAGCGTAATTACGCCTCAATTGCTGGATGTTACAAATAAACTAAAATATTAATGAAATAAGCCTGAAAAAAAAAATACTATAACCAACAACGCTATGAGGGAAGATTCAGATTTACTACCTCTACAGGAATACATAAAATCCGCTCTGAGAATTTCCCAAATAATACTGTTCAATTTAAATGAAAATATGTAAAATAATATGTGTGACCGCTAAACGATGAAATAATTTCGTTCTCTATAAATTTGGATTAAACCATTATCAAATTACATGAATTTGACTAATAAGATACGCAATGATCCACCAAGAAATCGGTATTTAAACCTAATGATCACTACAAAAAATTAAGTGTATCGAAATCGTAAATTACTCGAAAGTGTAATATAAAAGTACTAAATTCTTGCTTTAGCGAAATATGATTAACCGAATCAGAAACAATTGTTAATTATGTATTTGAAAAATGAAAAAATTAGTGAAATATATGCAATATGAACAAAATATAACAAGATCAAAAAATTAGCACTTATCCAGTTGATCGTTGCCAACAAGATGCCCTTCCTTTCAAAATTTAAGACTTTCAATCTATTCTGATTTTGGGTGTTCTCATTGGGTAATTTAAATCATGTGACAACCGTTATAGGATACCCGGCGACAAAGTAAGGAAATACTCAGCATACGCTAAATATAGTAATTTATTGTAGATTAAATGCTTAAATTACAGGTATTGAATAACGTACTACGTCCTTCAATTACCAACTACATGAGATAAGCCTGGTTTTGAAAAGATGTCACTCTCTCGATATAGAAATCTACAACGACACGAATCCACAAACTATGAATATAAACCAGCGTACCTGTTCTTCTTAAATAATTAATTGTGCGAAATATACCCATCCACAGATAGATGTCACTGGCGATTAATATACCGAACATCGAAAACCATTGATAAATAGATAGAATTTAGTGGAGCGGAATAAACTTATTTTTAATAACTTATATTCCGTTACAGTAGTGGAATTGAAATCAAATGTTTGCTTACCGACCGATATAGAATTAGAGAAATAGTTTATTCCTTTTTCGGGATAAATAAAATCGCAGACTCTGATGTAGATATCAGTAAGTGATAGTCATCCATATGCGTTGTAAGTCGATACCTACGTCTCTAGTATAATAATGATCGTAATTGGATGAACAATAACTAAAACAATGCGCTACTATATGTGGGCAACTGACAAAGAAAAGGAAATATGTCAAAGAACTATTTGTATTACTCTTCAAAAAATCAAAAAAAAATCGTGTGCATTATGTGCGCACATCAAAAGTGAAACTTCTTAAACTTAAACGCCCTAGCCTCGGATTTGGTTAAAAAGTAGTTTTTTTTTTTTAAATATATCACTCAATTAACAAAAAGGGGGAGGCCTAAATGAAAAAAAAACTATTCTTCATAAAAGTTTCGCTTATGTCTTGACAAGGTAATAGAGCAAATCCCATATTGTCATCTTGTAAACTAACAAAGATATCACAATAACAATATTCTCATATTCTCATGTTCGCATGCTGCGTTCGCCACCGGGCCGTGTTCGCCCGCCCTGTGTCGCGACGTTCAAATTTTACTCCCGGCGCGTTAAGAAGTTTCACTTCAATAATTTACTATTTAAATTTTGTTTACACAGAAGTAATTAGTTTAGTAAAATGTGAAAAACAAGTGTTAATATTTATGGTACCTACATTAAATTATTAATATGTATTATTTCAGATATCTATATATTATTCTAACTATGCAGCCGTGGGATCTTGCCCAATAAACCTTACGAGACTTACAAGCAGCTCAGGCGGAAAATACAAATGTGAAGTAAGTCTAGATGCCCCCACGTTTCGAACGGCGTCAGAGACGAAGATTTTTAAAGTTATCCAGTACTCGAGAAGAACTCAGGAATTAAATGATATTAATACAGGAAAAATTAAAAGTAAGCACCTACATGTAAATAGTGAAGATATACTGTAGATATCTAAAAAAATTGAATCTATCAATATATGCACACGATCATTTTCACACGAAATTCGTAAAAAAATCTCGCAAAATTCTTATGGGAATAAATGACTTTTGATTAATTTTTATATGACATATACCTACTGGCTGCCAGGAATAAATGAACATACAGTAAATATGGTTAATTTTCTCAATTCTTCAGGAAATATGTATTTTATTCGAACTAAGAAACGACGAAAATTTGAGAAAGTTACAATTTTTCTATGTTTGCGAAGATGGATGGATAGCAAAAGTTGAGAATCGACGAAAATTACGGACTGAATGTCCCAGGCGATTGTGAAGGTCGTCCACTTCAGCTTGTAAATCGGCGATAGGACAGATTAATTAACTATATCGAATAATTCGATCTTTTGGACTTAGGTATAGGCAGTATCAATTGGTTGGGTTGATTCCTTTATTATTTCCAGTAGGCTTTAATAATCTAGTTGAAGGCCTATGAAAAGGAGTAGAATCGACGCATTATTAGTGATTTCACTAATTTAACAATTTTATCTTGTTGCAATTTATATCTAGCACGACTAAAATACCTACATATTCCAGAAAATTTCATGGCAATTTACCCAAATTTCTGAGTGTTCATTTGTTTATGACGGCCAGTACAGTATGAGTCTGGACTGGACGGTCCTCATTGGCAGAAGTATGCATATTATAACTAGTATCTGAGTGCTATTAGGCAGAGATTTTCATAAGTTGTTTTCTCTAAATGTTTTTCAACAAGAATGAAAAAAAAAATTGGAGGGAAATTGTTTACTTTTAAGTTGGGCCATTGGATATTGAATTAATTTGCCATACAATTATATAAAGACGATATTTTGCATTTTAGTGGCGAAATAATATTCCAATAAAAAGACAATTAATTGAAAATGTAGATAGACAAAATCTGGCCAATTTAACTAACAGTTGGATCAGGATCAGGATTAAATTTATAACATGTTAATTAATGAATAGTTATAGGTATTTCGCTATCAATATATTAGTAAATATGTACACTATAAACTTCTCTCATGGATTTTTAAATTAAGCTCTTATTTAACTTTGTGTTAAAAGATCTTTAAAAACGAGATTAATGGTTTGATGATATAAACAATTTAGCCCTAAGTTTTCATATTAGAAGGTATCATTATTACTAATGTTTTTTTTTTAAATTCTAGGTTCAATCCATAATCAAACAAATACCTCAAGTAGTGGTACGTAGCAATTTATTTATGTCGCTTAATTTGAAATAATCAAAGCTTAATTTTAGTTATTTTTATTTTTAACAAAAATTATTTCAGCGAAAGTTATGTAAAGAACGGCTTTTAAGATATTTTAATTCACTATGATTTTAATTCTCTAGAACTATTTCCTTCAGATCCATTCATTTTTGCATAGTTTTATGCATAAAATAATATATTTTGTTTATGTATGGTTGTTATTTGAGTATTTCGAGATGGTTGTAGATAAAGTATAATACTAATATAAATAACACACTGATGATTAACATTCATTACGTTATATAATATAATATTATTAACGCTGCATTATCACATTGACGAAAAAAGTGGTCAAAACCCTGTAAATGTGTGCCCCAACAAATTTAGGGCTATGTATACGGAAAATAATATGTCGTTTTCTGAATCTATAAATATTAGTTTTTTTAATAGAATAGAGAACAACTTTATTGACTTCAAAGATTGAAGAAGCGACATTGAAATGATATTTTTCTGCCCATCGTAAAAACACTTCAGTAGTTCTTGCCTATCCTATAACTATTCTATACTTTATGTGGAAATGCTGCGAAGTTGTAAATTATTGTCCTTTACAGACTTTCCATGGGCGTTCCTTAAATCAAGGTGTTAAAATGTAAAAAATTTAACCCTGTACGAAAATGTCACGTAAATATGAAAATATTAAAATCAAAATATTACATATTATACAGGGTGTCCCATAATTAATGGTACACAGTAAAACTGCAGATTCTTTGGGTAAAAATATTGAGATTTGGCCAAACTTAGCTTAGTTCAAAAGTTGATAATAACAGAGATACAAGGTGTTAAAATTAAAATTTTATTTTCGATTTTCTTAATTAATTTATTTTTGAACAAATATTTTTGCATACAATTTTGTAATTGGGGGTTTTTTGAGGCGAGAAATTTGAATTTTTTGATAATTTTATTGTAGATTATAGAAGGCGCTCTCTGCGGCACTCTAATTACATAAAAACTAATGTAACTTTTTTGCGCCCTAGTGGATTTGCGTTTTTATTGAAAATATCACTTTTCACATCATTTTTACCCAAAAAAGGGTATACCTTGTAAATGTCGCTGCGAGCAACTGTTTTCCAGATTTTTGTATTTAAAGTGTCCAGTGCGCTTTGTAAAATGCTGTTCAGGGTTAGTCTGGGCACGGCTAATTATCTCCGAGACAACAGGTGTGATTTTAACCAAGTTTGATACCTAGGGGTTATTACACCTGGCGAGTTTAAAAATCGTATCTGCGTTTTTGTCAGATTTTCCTATTTCCTTGAGTGTGGGAAAACTTTGGCTTTTTAAGTGAAGTTTTTCATCTTTTAATTCCTTGTCAAATTCTAAACATTTTCATGTATAAGGTCCTATTTCTTTCTTCAACTGTTTTTGAAATATTGACAGTTGAAAATAGATCTTTAGACACATTTGACAGGCTGTCACAAAAAGTCTAGTCTACTAGGAAATTAAACGGCCACTAATGAAAATACATAGGTATATATTTTAAATAACAGAAGTAATTACATAAAAACAAAACTATCGATTCCAAAAAAAGAGATATGTTTTTGATAATAATTGCTCAAAGTGGTTGCCGTTAACTTCAATGCATTTATTTACCCGCTTATTGAACGACCGCCTGATTTTAAATAAAAGGTGATCGTTTTGAAACGATTCCGCCGCATTCAGAATTCTTTGCCATAGTTGTTGCCGAGTATTGGTCGTCTCTTCATAAACAAGTGATTTCATGTATCCCCATACGCAAGAATCAAGGGGGTTGAAATCGGGACTTCAAACAGGCCACGGCGTTTGACTTCCACGACCAATCCAGCGGTTAGGAAATGTAGAATTTAAGTAATCTCTGACAATTCTGGAAAAGTGTGCTGGGGCACCATCTTGCATGAAAAACATATTTCTTGTTAGCTCTAACGGAAGATCATCCAAACAGTCTGGCAGCTGATTTTGCAGAAAATTAAGATAGAGTTGTCCGTTTAAATTATGTGGTAGCTCGATAGGACCCAAGATGTAATTGTCAGTCCACACCAAACATTTATTTTAAATTCATGTTGAAAATGGCGTTCGGTTACTACGTGGGTATTTTCTAAATCCCACACATGTTTATTTCTAAAATTGAAGATGCCGGTTCGTGTGAAAGTTGCTTCATCGCTGAATAAAACTTTATTCAAAAACATTGGGTCTGCGTTTTGCTGGGTACGAACAATTTCTTCAAAAACTCTAAAATCACCCACAATTTTAAACTATCCCAAGAAAGTGTGAAAGAATAAGGTTTCAAAGCGCTTTCATTGTAATTGTTTTTATCATCAAAGCCTACTTTGAAAAATTGCACATTCAAATCAAAATCTAAACGAATGCATTAGAAAATGTAAATGCAAAAATCTCGAAAACAGTTGCTCAGAGGGATATTTACAAGGTATACCTTTTTTACGTAAAAATGATGAGAAAAGTGATATCTTTAATAAAATCGTAAATACACTAAGGCACAAAAAAGTTACATTCGTTTTTATGAAATCAGAGTGCCGCAGAGAGCGCCCTCTACAATATACAATAAAATTATCAAAAAATTCAAATTCCTCGTCTCAAACAACCCCTAACCACAAAATTGCATGCAAAAATAATGGTTCAAAAATAAGTTAATTAGGAAAATCGAAAATAAAATTTTAATTTGGCCACCCTGTATCTCGGTTATCATCAACTTTTGAACTAAGCTAAGTTTGGCCAAATCTCAATATTTTTACGCAAAGAATCTGCAGTTTTACTGTGTACCATTAATTATGGGACACCCTGTATAATATCATAATCTATTTGAATTACTTATTTTATCCACCTGCATATTTTGAACCTGATCATACCTGACCAATACGCGTCAATTCTTGTGTTTGCTTTCGTTCGTATTTTTATTTATTTATTTCTTTTTTTTCTTTCTTTCCTACTTACGATTCAAGAAAATGTCTATGTACAAGTGCGACAATTGCCTTAAAGAATTTCCCGATAAGGACAAATATAACAAAGTGTGCTGCAGTGGTGAATGTCGCAGATATTTCTGTATGTAGTGTACGGGCCTTGACAAAATCACTACCAAGACCTTGCTGCTGGAGAAATTTAACCGCCTACGTTTCTATTGTGCCCTGTGTGACTCTCCAAATTTGAGATATCTCAACGACAAAATTTCCAACTTATCAAAAAATCAGGTTCCTCAGGAGATATTTGACTCGCTGGCTGACCGTGTGAGTAAATTATCAAACAGTGTACCGACTATTTCTGAGATGTATGATATTTTATTGAATAACGAATCTAAATGGAACCTTTTGGAGAAGAAAATAGACGATATTCACAAAATGTCGGAGGTGTTCTCCAATTGTAACCCCCATTCTCTGTTGAAATCGGTAAGGGAAATGGAACAGAATGTCTTTACTATATCTCAAATTCTACTCAACAATACAGAGGAAACCATCAAGATCCAGGTGCAAGATTCCTCGTCCGCTGATATTAAGAAGGGTATTGACAACTTAAAAAGTAGCCTTGCAAATGTTACCACCTTGGTTAGGGACTTAAATTCTAAAATTGCTAACCCAAAACAACATAGTGCTCTACCTACGATGACACGCTTTACTTCTACGTCGTGCTCCACCCAAACTACGTCAACGGCATTTGTTTCATCTTCCACTCAAATGGGACTGCCTACTGAAGTTTCCTCAATCCCAGACGATTCCAACTCCGCAATTTATAGAAGTGCCCAAAGATGGCACTATGTGATCGTAGAACACCTCCCGGCAGGATTTACTTCAAATAATATCGTGCACTATGTGAAGGAAAATTTGAAAACATCAGAATTTATTCGATGCTATAACCTGGTCAGTCAGTGCAATGACTCCATAGGATCTACATTTAAAATAGGGACCCTATCAAGAAAGTCCGCTGAGAATTTGTTCGGCATCAATATCTGGCCACCCGGGGCTCAAGTTAGATGGTCATCGGAATCTGAAATCCCTCAGAAAACTACAAAACTAAAAAAAACTACAGAGCTCTATCTAACTCCCTCCACCAAGGCGAAAGTGACTAGCAGTCCGACCTCTGGCACTCTGCGGGACTTTCCCTCTCCAGTCAGTGAAGCTAACGCGCACAAGGTAACTACAGTAACGTCTGACAAACAAGCTATCGCTGCTTGCAAAACTAATGGCCTTGTGAGCGATGTCAAAATTAAACTGTCTAAGGAATCATCCCATAAACCATCCTTCTCTCTGGATCCGCTGACTCCCCCAACAGTTAAATTAACACAGGCTGCCAGTAAGTCTAAAGACTCTAGTAATCGTTTCCTTATGGCAAGGCTAAGTGAACCTGCCATCTTCAGAGCCATTAGGTTGTACCTTGCCTATTTGTATGACCAACCTGCCTCGGTATGCTATGAGGGATTTACCAACATAAGCATCAGATTATTCCTAGCATCTGAAGGACTGCCAATCCAGGATGACATTTTACGTAAGGTCTACCACGACTTTCATGCCGCATATGGGTTTAAACACACTGAAGTGGAAGAAGATCTTTGTTCCTACAGATCCCATGTTGTTTCCGAGAGGACGATTCAGCTTCAGAAGTCCAGAGAGGGTCACCAAAAATACTTCTCCAGCGGCTCCCCGAAGAAAAATTTTTAAGCAGCTTGACGTGTCCTGAGCGACTGGATTCCACTAATCCTGACGCCAGGCTTAGTATGGTTCTTATTAATGTTCCCTCATTGCGAAATAAGACTGATGAATTGTTTTTGTTTTTGGAGGAATCAGGGTTCCCCCAACTAGTTGCAATTACAGAGCACTGGCTGAGTGAGAATGAATCGCTTTATGTTGAAAAGTACTCCACAATAGCCAGATATAATCGGAAAAACTCGGCTCATGGGGGAACACTGATTCTTTCCTTGAGCGAGGGCTTTTTACCTGTAACTAAATTTGATCACCTCCAATCGGATAACTACTTTGAATTTTCCATTGTATACAATAAGAACCTTGATTTACACGTAATTTGTATATATAGAGCGCCAAATTCCGATGTGCAATTGTTCTTTGATAACCTGCTAAGCTTGTTAGATGGTCTGCCGGTGAAAGGCAAGAAAATTTTGTGCGGTGATTTAAATATTGACTACGCTACCGCTTGTGCTGCCCAAAAATCATTAATTTCTATTTTTGACTCTTTTGGTCTTTCAATGCATGTAACCTCTCCAACTCGGATTTCTAACAATTCCTCTTCTATCATTGACTATGTAGCGTCCGACTTTCCTTCAACTGATGTCCAATCGACAGTAACTAGCGCGGGTCTCTCAGATCATGAGGCAGTAATCTCCAAATTCAATACTTCTTATAGGCCCTCAAAAAAAAACTCGCCACCTAGGTAGAATCTTCTCAGCCTCCAATTTTTCATCCTTTCGTAACCTTTGCCTAAAGACCAACTGGAATTTTGAATCAGGTGAACTTGATTCTGACTTTAGTGGTTTCTTAAATAAAATTATAAATACATTCAATAAAGCCTTCCCGCTTAAATCCATTAAACCTAAACGTCACAAACCATGGACTACGAAAGGCTTACGCATATCTGCAAAAAATATGCGTTCCCTCTCATACATAAAAAAATTCACTAACTCCACTCAAGTTCTTGAATTAATTTCGAATTATAGGAAGATCTACCTGAAACTTATCAAGACAGCAAAGAAACTATATTATCAAAATCGTTTATCAACTGCTAAAAACGTATCCAAGGAGGCCTGGTCCATTATTAACGATCTTAGAGGCAAAACAAATTCCGCGAATCAGAGCATGCCAAAACCAAATAATTTGAACGAATATTTTGTCAACGTGAGCAAAAATGTTACCTCTGGTATTTCTCTTTCTCTCGACCCTCTCTCGTTTCTTCCTCCTTCTAAAAAAGTCGCTGATAGTTTTTTCCTAAGCCCTGTGACCAGCCTTGAACTTCTTCAGGTAATGAGCAGCATAAAGAGTAAATCAGCTTGTAGCACTGATAATCTGTCAATTAAAATTTTCTTGAACCTCCCACTTCCCATTCTGGATGTCCTAGCTTCCTTAATTAATGCATCCTTCACGAAAGGTGTTTTTCCCGAATGCCTCAAAACTGCGATAATTATTCCTCTTCATAAGGGAGGTGAAAAGGATGTCTTATGCAATTATCGTCCAATTGCTCTGTTGCCTGTACTCTCTAAAATCATTGAAAAGTTATTAAAAAATCGCCTCATGCCATTTCTCCTTAGACATGGCATACTGTCCCCGGAACAGTTCGGATTTTTACCAAACAAGTGTACAAATGACGCCATGTTCTCGTTGCTTCACGATGTCTACTCATCCCTTAACAACAATCTCCCCACTGCTACAGTATTATGTGATTACGCTAAAGCGTTTGACTGTGTGTGTCGTGACATCTTGTTAAGAAAACCAAATTTTTATGGAATCCGTGGTATTCCTTCGAACTGGTTTCAATCTTATCTTGAAAATAGACAGCAGCTTGTTAGAACGAACGGTTCTGATTCTGATTGCAGATTAATTACCAGTGGAGTTCCACAGGGCCCTGTTCTTGGGCCTATCCTTTTTCTAATATATCTTAATGACATTACATACCTAAAAATCAATGGTAAAATTTCTCTCTTTGCTGACGACACAAGCATAACTTGGAGTGATTCTAATACTTTCTCCCTACACTCTAATATCTCCAGCGATCTCGTCACAATCAAAACTTGGTCTGACTCAAATTGGCTGTGTTTCAACGTTGATAAAACGGTAGCCTTATCTTATAAAATAACCTTACAACAACCTTTGCTACTTCACAACAGCAATATTAAATACGTTGAATCGGCTAAATTCCTAGGTTTGAGTATTAGTGCCAACCTTAAGTGGTCCGCACATATTGATTCTTTAACAAAAAAGCTTTCTTCTGCCTGCTTCGCAATTCGATCGGTTTCGAAGGAACTAAATCTGTCTACTGCCAGGCTCACTTACTTCTCTTTGTTTGAATCTCATCTTCGCTACGGCCTTCCCTTTTGGGGCTGCTGTAACACCGAGCAATTTCGTACCATTTTCAAACTTCAAAAGAGAGCAATTCGTTATTTATTTGGTCTTAATGGCAGAGCTCATTGCGAATACTACTTTAAAAAATATAAAATTCTTACGCTGCCTGCTTTGTTTATTTTAGAAACAACTTGTTTAATACGCAAATATCGAACCATGTTTCCCGAAAGGCCACAACATGAGTACTCAACAAGAAATTCGAGTCAGGACATCTACCTTCCTTTTCCCTCCTTATAATTCCAAGAAGTTATACAATACACTCCCGCTACATCTTAAATCCATCCCTACATTTGCTAAATTTCGTGAAAAAACGAAGGCTTACCTACTAGAAAGACCTTATTATTCTATAAATGAGTTTTGCGTGAATTAGATTTTATTTTTTCCTCCATTAATTTTCTTGGGCTTCATGTGCGGCGGTGAAATTTTTTTATATTATATATATTTTTTATAATAGGTATAGGATTATCTTTTTGACGAATTAGTGATTTTTCGGATATACAGGAATTACACAAAATTAAATACCAAGCTATCAATTTTAGTCATGTTTTGTTTACTTTTACTCGGTATTTTCAACTCTGCAGCATATGCATATTGCCTGAGTCAAGTTCACCGACATGACCTTCCTTATTTTTTCAAACACCACGCTTCGTTATAATGTATGTTTAATATTTTGATAACACTGGGTTTCTTTACCCTATGTTTTGTGTACTTCCTGTGGATCTAGTTCAACTGCTTATGATGTTCTGTAATATAGTTTTTTTGTTAAATCGTGACCAATTTCAATTTGAAAATTGCTTGTTCTATTTTTATGGTATATATTATTGTATATATTAAGTTTTGTTTTGTTTTCAATTTGCCCTACTATGGTTAGTTTATTTATTTTAGTTAGCTTTGTCCATAAAATTTATTTGAATTTTTCTGTGGCAATAAAGCATACTTGACTTGACTTTGACTTTGACCTGAATTGTTATTTGTGCCTATTGGATATTTCCGGTTCTTAGCTTGTTCAGGTTTAGTACTTGTTGTAAGACGATCGAGACCATTTGATACCGAAAACTTTAAAAATGCAAGTTCTCAGTTTTCCCCAGTGAAGAAAATTTTCACGTGTCCTTTATCAGTTAACGAGAAGACAATTATTTTAAATGTGTACAATGCGCTTAAACATCAACAGCCTAGTTCTGGTGTGGTTAAAATTGTTGAAATGTGTTTGCAAATGACAGGAGTCGAGCTAACATTTATATTTACGTGAATCAACAAGTGGCTGTATGAAGGCTCCAAAAACACCATTTGGAAGGAGAAAAATTGTAATGGATGAAAATGAAAAACGAGGCATCAGAAGAGCAGTTCATTCGTTTTATTTAAACAAGGAAATCTCTACGTTAGATAAAATTCCTATCGCACTCAAAAACGATGAACATTTTTCTCAACTAAGTAGAGACAAATTATGGAAAACATTGGAAGAAATGAATTTTAAATGGGATACACAAAGCAGAAAATCACTTTTAATAGGAAAAGAGGCAATTATTTGCTGGAGAAGAAGGTACCTAAGGATGATAAAAGACTATCGTAATGAAAACCGAAACACATTTTATTTGGACGAAACATGGGTAAATGATGCGCATGCAGTAAACAAGATGTGACATGACAAAAATATAGAAAGTTTCGGACAAGCTGCGTTGGAGGGCTGGTCTACAGGAATCAAACCTCCACCTGGAAAAGGCAGCAGATTAATTGTGGTCCATATAGGTAGTATAATGGGCCGTAGCCGTATCATGAAGACATGAACGCAGATGTATTTAAATACTACTTTCGGCAAATGTTATAGACCTAATACCCCCAGGATCTATTATAGTGCTTAATAATGCACCCTACCATTCTAGAAAAAGTACTAACAAGTGCTTGGCGAATAGCGGTCATAAAACAGTGGCTTTTGAAAAAAAATCTATTTCGAAGAAGGCATGGTCAAAAAGCAGAGTTTTTGAATATAGCAAACATTGAAGAGCACAAATATACACAAATTTACTATTTTTGTACTTCGACTGCCGCCCTATCACTGTGAGCTAAATCCCACCCGCCCGCATATTCATAAGTTAGGGTACGTCCATAGTGCACCGCTTCTCGCTTCTCTTGGGAGCAAGTAAAAATTTTTGTGCCACCAGAAATACTTCCTACACAATGAAGGATGTTGAGGTACTCTTTCACGAAGCTATTAAACATGTTGATGGAGATAAACAGAAAGTGTGTAGAGCATGTAATAAACGAGGAAACACGAATGTGGCAGCTTAACGATATGGTTGATGAAACAGTAGAACCAATCATTATACATGTGAGCGAGAGTGACAACTCAACCGATTGTTCAGATTACAATTTGTAGTTTTTTTTTAATTAAATATATTATTTGTATTATCGTAGTACTATCGTGTGTATTATTGTATATATATTATTGCATATATTTTAGTTTTTATAATTATTTTCTATAGTTTTAAATCTTGAATAATTATTATACATCTGTTTATTTGTCTAGTTTCAGAAAGACCATTATACATATACTTTCTTAATGTCGATGTCTTTTATATTAGAAAACATTTCCAACGTTGTTAATGAGACGCTACTGACTACTGCTCAAAGATCTGTACATGAAGTCTATTGTATATTTTAAGGTGTACACCTGCGTTTCGCCCGTATTCGAGTGTGTCAAGCCTAATTGTATATATGTAGTAAACCGAATTATGTAGCTTTACGATAAAATAACAAATTCAGTTTTGGCCCTCGGTATACTTTTTAACTTTAAGATTCTATCGGACAATAATTTATAATTTACAACTTCGCAGCATTTCCAAATAGACTTTTTATAGATGTATTGCTAACAGGAAAAAAGATAGCCATTGATGAAGCCAAGTTGTACTGGGTTGGAAAGAGTGTACCGGGTAGACAAGTTCGCAATATGAAAATTCACAAAGGATTTTATTAAACCGATATATTACGATTGGTTAACACCTTGTGTCACCCTATATCAAGCTACAAGTTTCTCAAGCGGGACAAGCTTTCTCTTTCTCTTTCTCTCTCTCTCTCTCTCTCTCTCTATTACCATTGGTGGTACCTGCAGTTTTAATAGACATAGAACAAATCAATAAATGCATATCGGAAATTTTGACATTTAAGTTCTGTAAAGAGTAAGGAGTTGACGCGGCGTCAAGAATATCTCGGCACCTCAATAGATACTTCAGTTCTCGAGAGAAGTAGATTTTGCTTTGACATACTCATAGACACGGCAAGAGATATTAATGTAGGCTTTTATCATTAAGATGTAAATAGAGCGAACAAAACATTGGGTTGATTCCTGAAGGTGTGCGACAGGTCGATGTGGCTGATTGGTATAATGTCTATCAAAATGTAATTTTCTGATTTAATAACCGATTTAATGAGACGGACCTGTCATCGACAGGAATAGGGAGGGTAGACCCAGATCGACAAATGTTATGGAAGACCGAAGATTAGTGAGAGGAGCTAGGATGGATCCTAAAAGAAACTGCACGTTGCTCAGCCAGGACCTTTTGCTGCAACCAGAATTCGTATTACCCCTCGGACGGTTTTAAATCGATTAAATGAAGCAGGTTAACATTGCTGTAGGCCTATAAGACGCCCTTCATTGACCGCAGTCCATAGAACTCAACGTTGCTTTGGTGTAATGAAAGAGCCAACTGGAAACATGCGTAGAGTACTGTTATGTTCAGGTCACTGCCGCTTTTGTCTTCGTGCTGACAGACGTACAGTTCGTGTGTTAATGTGAATTCTTTGAGAAAAAATAATTTTCAAAAAAAAATGTATAACGTACATTTACTCCCATCTCCTTCAGAAATGAAACATATTTGTTTAACTGAAAAAATTGTTTAATGAAAATTAACAGGCAATGTAAGAAAACAGATAATTACCAAAAAGAAAAACAATATTAATAACGTGTAATTCCACCTCTATTGGCTATTACTGCTTCACCTCGGTGAGGCATACTAAAAATTGAATGATCCAAGGTGTCCCATAAATGTTGAAGAACTTGCCTCAGAGACCTTACGTTCTGAATAGAAGGTTGATGGACAATTAGTGCCCTTCCGAGCATGTCCCAACATGTTCGATGCAATTTAAGTCAGGAGAGAGCGGGGGTAATGGGAAATGATTAATTTCATTAAATGCTAGCCGTTCCTGTACTACCCTGGCTCTGTGCGGGCGAGCGTTATCATCCAGAAATCTTAAATTAGGCTCCAAATTCCAACGTTAAACATTCAGCATGTTATCAATGATGTCATGGGCATAAATTTCACCCATCAAGGTACCTTCACAAACATACAACTCCGTTTGACCTCCGTAGAAAATTCCACCCCAGACCATTACACCTCCACCTCCAAATAGATACACTTCTTGAACATATCGTTCATTAACTCTTGCATTTTTTTGTCTCCAGACACGAACTGTACGTTTGTCAGCACGAAGACAAAAGCGGCTTTCATCACTGAACATCACAGTACGCCACGCATCTTTCCAGTTGCCTCTTTCATTACACAAAAGTAGACGTTGAGCTCTATGGACCGCGGCCAATGGAGGGCGTCTTATAGGCCTATAGCAATTTTAACCTGCTTCATTTAATCGATTTAAAACTGTCCGAGGGGTAATGCGAATTCTGGTTGCAGCAAAAAGTTCCTGGCTGAGCAACGTGCAGTTTCTTGTAGGATCCATCCTAGCTCCTCTCACTAATCTTCGGTCTTCCCTGCCATTTGTCGATCTTGATCTACCCTCCGTATGCCTGTCCATGACAGATCCAGTCTCGTTAGATAGGTTATTAAGCCGGGAAATTACACTTTGAGAGACATAAAACCGATCGGCCACATCGATCTGTCGCACACTTCCAAGAAGCAACCCAATCGCTTGATTTGCTTCCTCTACCGTTAAATGACGTCTATTCATATTGTCGATGACAGAATAACCACAATGTCGCAAACTGCGCTAAGCAACACAGAAACAAAACCAAACTTTACAAAAATAAAATCTACATTTTTGGTGATAATGGTATTTATCGGTTTGGGTACAATTTTATTATGTTTACAAACAACATTTTTTTAAACGCAAAAGGCATAAGTATTAATAACTATGCCACATTTTTTTCTAGAAAAATTTCCTCATAGCGAAAACACCATATCCTTAACTTTTTTCGATCAGTTTATTATGGTTATAATTTTTGATCATCAGATCCAATTTTCGTATTAATTTATCATTAGATAAATTGGCAAGCACCCAGCCATCAATATTTTGTCGTATTATCGGCAATATTGCTCCATAAATGTACTTTATGTAAAGTGAGGATACCCTTTTAAAAGGTATGTTATATCCTTGTGTTTCTATATTAAATAGTTAAAATTATTTATAATTTAACTAAGGTCCTTCCTCGGATCTAAACCTCCATCCTCCACCCGGTGTTACACTAACCCAGAGAGTTTCTCCAGTTTAATTCTTGCCCGTTTGAGACCTTTTTGTCGAACTAATGGCATGGCTTGCAGCTTCAGCGGAAGCAGTAAAGTTTTAATTGAGGCCAGCCAAGTAGCCCTATGAGTTAGGGAATAGCCACCAATTACTACCAGTAACTTCCAATTCCGTATGAACATAATATAAAAAGACCATACTAGTAGGACCCATAATTACTTATCTTATTTTTATCGAACTTACCGTTAAATAACTTTTAATCAATTCTTATCTTTTATTGTATCTATTACCGTTTCTTATAGTTATTTGATTAACTAATACCGACTTTCTTCGCTACTGTATTTGAGATTATCTTGGTTAGCAAATGTCTTGCTAATATTACTGTAATTATCTGATTTATTTTTTTGCATTACGCACATTTACCTCAATGACGCCTTTACTGCAAGTCATATAATTACCTATATCATTTTAATCGAACTTACCGTTAATTGAATTTTAATCATTTATTATCTTAACTATTACCGTTGTTTACCGTTATTTGATTGATTAATACAGACTTTCTTCACTACCGTATAAGATATTATCTTGGCTAGAAAAAACGCTACGCGCTTACTGTAATTTGCTGTAAGCCTTATGGCAGTAGACTGTCTTACCTAACTACCACTTTAGGTTTTCGTCCATAAGCAGACTACCGAACTGAGTTCATTTCGATTTCCCCTGTAGATTTTCATTGACCATATATTTCCTTCACAGGTTAATTTATTTGATTAAATATTTCTTTTTAACTGTTTATTTGTCCACTGATATGATCGCTGCCATGGAATTCATTTATAACTGATTTTTGTATTTAGGGAATTAATCTTTATTTAGACTGTGATTGTCTGTTACTTAATCAGACCTTTATAAGTTCAGATTTTAGTTAGGCAGTATGAATGATCACTTCTAAGATCGTCTGGTACAATTTTGTATAAAGCACCGCCCCTCTGCTGCCAACACTTTTTTCAAACATGACGTCTATACACGTGGAAATCCCCAGCCGATCGTGATAACCACATAGTCAGATATCAAATAGATTTCGTCCTAATCAAGAGTCATTTAATGAAGTTTGTTAAATCAGCAACAACATACCCTGGTGCCGACGTCAACAGCGACCACAATCCCGTAGTATTAAATCTACAGCTTCGCTACTTCGCTAGGGTCTAACGTCCAAATAAACCTAAGCGAGTCGATGTCAAAAGACTCGTTGGTCCCGAGATACGAGCCAGAGCAACCGAGAATCTCGAGGCGCGTCTACAAACAATTGACAATTGCAATGACGACGACGTAGAGCCTTGGAGGTTGACATTGGGTATGCTAAAAAAACAACAGTGGATGACAGATGAAATTCTTGAACTTATGAACGAGAGAAGGAAACACAAAGCTACAGACAATAACCGGTACAGGGAGTTGAACAGGGCGGTGAAGTAGGAATGCCGAAAAGCAAAGGAAAGACGGCTAGCTGAAAAATGCAAAGAAATTGAGACACTAGAAAAAGAGCACGATTCGTTTAATCTCCACAAAAAGATCAAAGAATTCACAAACAGCAGATCCACGGTATTTTGAACGACACTAACAACAAGATTTTAACGAGCGTTGAGGGAAAGCTAAAAAGATGGAAGGAGTATGCTGAGGTTCTCTTCAATGACACATTACCCCCACCTAGAGACTATGATATCAACGAGCCCAGTACTGCTATCACGATAGAAAAAGTGAGACGTGCTATAAAACTTCAGAAAAATGACAAGGTTGTAGGACCAGACCAGATTCACGCAAAAACCTTGAAATTGATCGTCAATGCAGATGATAGGGGCCTAAAGCTTCTTACATCCTTGTTGAACTCAATATACGAATCTGGCAAAAAAAACAACGGACTGGCTGAGGTCGACGTTCATAATTTTACCAAAAAAAAAAACGAACGCTCTCAATGCGACGACTACCGAATGATAAGTTTGATGTCTCACGTTCTCACGGTCTTTCTCCGTATTGTCCAGACCCGCATATACGCCAGATGTGAGGGACAGGTTGGCGTAACGCAATTTGGATTTAGGAACGGAGTGGGCACGCGCGAAGCTTTCTTCTCTCTCAACGTTCTCACACAGCGATGCAGAGACATGAATGGCGATATGTACGTCTGCTTTATTGACTACTGAACAGCTTTTGACTGTGTCTCGCAGCAGAAGCTCATTGAGATTCTAAAATACACCGGAGTCGGTGCGGGAGATCTGAACATCAACACGCAGCTGTACTGGCATCAAATTGCAGAGATTAAGGTAGAGGGTATAATATCCGAAGAAACAGAAGTCAGAAGGAATGTTAGACCGGGGTGTGTCTTGTCCCCTCTCCTCCGTGTTCCGAGAGGCACTGGAGGATGTGAAAGAGGGCATTAAGATCAACGGCACCCTTATTAATAAGGATAGAGCAGGCCAGAAGAACATTCATCTCCATGTAGACCCTCTTCACTAGCAAAGACCTAAACCTACAGCTTCGCATAAGTATATTACGAATATCTTCCCAGTGCTACTCTATGGCTCCGAGAGCTGAACATTCAGCCATTCAATGGAGAGCCCCATTGACGTCTTTGAGATGTACTTTTATCGCCGTACACTGCTTATATCTTGCGTTATCCTAAGAGAATAACCAACGAGGAAGTACTGAGGAGAATAGGTAAAGGTAAAGAGCTGCTGACAACCATGATGATGAAAGCTCCAATACATCGGGCTTATTATGAGGGGAGAGCGTTACGAGATCCTCTGACTCATCATCGAGGGAAAGTAAACGATATGTGGGCAGATGGCAGAACTCGTGGCTAAATGATCTGCATCGATGGCTCGGACGGACATCTATAGAGATTTTCAGAAGTACGGTTTCACTCACCATTATAGCCAGTTGGATCGCCAACCTTCGAAGGGCGCGGCGTCCTAAGAAGAATAATGATTTAGAACTTAAGATTAAGACTTGATAATCTTATAATTTGGATGATACTTATTTTGCAGAATCTTATTATTATTTTAAGGTTAGGTTAGAGACCTAATTAATGTTCCATGATGCACGTTATGTCTGACAATCTATTTATTATTTAAATAAATAGCTTAATTAGGATCTTTGATGCTTATTTTGGTATGCTGAAGTCAAATTGAGTTTATACAATTTATTTTCAGGTTTCCTAATATTCTTAGATAGAAATTTTACTACCCTAATTTCAATGTTTAAAGATCGTTGATATATTCATAATAAAAAATGTATTGGCGCCTTCGCCCAACTGTCTAAACTCTACGACCCACACGTATAAATATTAACACCGCTGAGTGAACCAGGCATATGGAGCGGCTGTTAAGCAATTAACTAATCGCGTTACATACCCAGTTAATAATATCAAGCTCTTATTAATAGTTCCTAATTATTGTCATTTATACAGTGCCCGCGTAAATGATGGGACCCCCCTTATATTTTTTGAACCCTTGTATATATCGCGATGAATTTTGCAGTGTGCACATAAATGCGGATTGTCTACCTTTTGACATAACTTTTTAGATGTTAAATGTCAAAATGACAGCTGGGCGCCATTTTTTATATTTTTTTCAAATGGCAAAGGGTATCGAGTAATACCTCATTTTAAAGGTATTTTCATTATCTAATCGCTCACCATACTGGCTAGGCCGATTTTAAATGATAAAGAATTAAATATCTAAAGAAATATCAATAATTTATTAAATTAATTAATTAAGTTTAAAGTCATGAATCATTTCAGAAGATGTTCAAAATGTTCTCCCTGTACCGCCTGACAATGATAAAGCCTGTTAGTAAACTCTTCTCTAACATTCTGAAAAGTTTCTGGAGGTATTCTACTGCAAACGGTTCTTATTTTGTCTTTAAGGTCTTGAACACGAGTTGGCCTTGTGGCGAAAGCATTACTTTTCAGATATCCCCAAAGAAAAAATTCAAATGGAGTGAGGTCAGGCGATCGAGCTGGCCATTCGATGGGTCCTCACCTTCCGACCCACCTATTAGGGAACCATTCAGATATCCAAGGTCTAAGAGGTTGTGAGTAATGAACGGGAGCGGATATAAGGTAGACAATCTGAATTTATGTGCACCCTGACAAATTCATCGCGATATATACAAGGGTTCAAAAAATAAAAGGGGGGTCCCATCATTTACGCTGTACTGTATAGCTGGGATCGCGTACAGTTGATAATGAGATTTTCAAAGAAAATGGCCCTATAATGCTATTTTAAAAACCTCTACATTGAATTTGCGATTGAAGCCAGTCATTTATAGAGACTATAAACTATAAAAGTGCAAGTGCTTTATTCAAAATAAAATCCCGCACATGCTAGAAGATCTAGTGCTGACCTTTGGTGGTCAGAAGTTATTCCAGAAAGTTTCAACTTGAGTAGTGTGGATATGTTATGATGCTATTGTCAATATCTCTTTTAATTTACGAAAGATTACAGCTAATTACAAATAGTTTCTGCTTACTAAACGGCATAAACTGCTCAATGGAAATATAACACAATTTCAATGTTTGATAGTGTTCTTGCATTTGGCCAAAAGTGGAAAATATGGGTGGGCTCGTGTGCTGTAGATAGACAAAAATATCACTTTTTCACATTCTCGATGATAGTCTTGAGCCAAATTATATAATTACTTCTAGGCTCTATGCAGTGCCGGCCCGAGGCAAGTTTTAAGATGGGGCGATATCCAATTTTGGCGCCCCTCCTTGTTTGCTTCTAATATACTCGTATACCAATTTTTCGTGCAAGCATACATTTTGAAAGATTTCGATCTTAGGTTTGTGTCTAATTTATCGATGAAAAACAGCCGCGCTGGTTGGCAGTGCAGTCCTCACAGCACTTAGAGGAGCACTTGATTTAGAAGAATAAACAATATATGTAGAAATTAATGTACACACATTTATTTACCTTAAAATTGCCACAGGCTCTAAATAATAACTAATAACCGATAACAAATCGTCACGGAGAACAAATTTTGAATAAATCGCTGCTTACGAAGTTTCGCGGTGGCAAACTTTTTTATTATTTCTTCATACGACAATGTCTGAGCTCTCCATCTTCGATGGAGAGCAAGGCTAGGTCAGAAAGCTTGTCATCTGGAAGAGTCGATCGAGTGGTAACAAAAATCCGGAAAGCAGTCCAAATATTCGGGAACGCATCTTGCCAATTATTTAATACTAAGATCTGAAGTACTGTGGGTGACCTTTATCAATATGTAAAAAGTTTTTCAAATCCATGATTTCTGTTAAAAGCTCCAGTCCCGAAATATCGCAGTTATGATCATGTGTCAGTTTTTTCGCCAACTTATGGCATTCTTCATTCGGATTTCCATCATCCAGTTTTATTCAAATGGTACAGGAAAGGCCAAGTCTCATTAATTGCAGAAAGTTGTGTGAAGCGTGTCTCTATTGAGTTTAGAGGGATGTTTAACATAAGGATATAAAATATTGGTTCTAAATAACATTTCTGGATCTGTTGGTGTGTCATCTTTATTTTCACATGAGAACATTTTCTTCTTTTTTCGTGAGCGGATTGTTTCAAACTCAGGACTTATTTCAGCTTTTTCGGCTATATCTTTGCTGCAGTGATAGCTCTTCGTATTTCTCCATCTCTATATTCTTTTAAAAAACGTTAAACATTTGTGCATCATTTTTGGTAGGTCTACGCGCTCTGATTGCATGGATCTGCTGACAAGGTTAACGTGGAATAAAACGTCATACCAAACGACAGCAAAAACTCGAAGTTCTCCAAATTGGCTGCAAGTGATTTAGCTTCCACGGGATCAGTTGACTGCTGATACTTTTCTTCCAAGGCACTTTTTACTTCGGCGTACTGGTACCGTACCGCTTGCAAGCTGCTGACTCTACTTTCCCATCTTGTTTCACACACCTTTTTTAAAGTCAAGTCCTTCACATGTTGCGAAATAACTTCCCATCTCTTTGTAGAATTTGCAAAAAATACAAACAATCGATGGAGGATGCCAAATTATGAAACTGATTTGACTGAAGATTTAGCTGCATCAGCCACCATAAGGTTAAGATTGAAAACCGCTCGCGGAAACTTCTTAGTTATGCGACTGAACTCTTTTTTGCCGTCCAACCATATTAGCTTTATTGTCATATCCTTGTCCTCTACAATCATTCATATCAATGTCGTATTTATCGATAATTTCGTCTAAAAAAATGCCTGTTAGCCCTTCTCCACTGGAGTCTGTCACATGTTAATAAGTCAAAAGGCATTCATGCACACATTAATTCATCAACATCGAAAAACCTAAATGTGATACGCATTTGTTCGGTGTGACTGATATCGGGTGTACAGTCTAAAATTATATTTGGCTTTTTTGAGTTTCTAGATGATCAGCCCTCTGACTTCGTTTCCTAATAAATTTATTACTTCATTTTGTATATTTTTACTGAAATAGTAGTGATTAGTTTCCTTGCGCAGTACCCGTCGCAAATGTTCTGTCATGACTGGATCAAATTTTCCCAATAACTGGACTAAGCCGAGGTAGTTCTTCTTTGGTGTATTTAATTTGTCACTACTACCACGAAAAGAGGTTGCGTTCTAGCGTGATGGCTACTAGTCTTTCCAGTACAGAAGACCATCTAGATTTTTCATTCTCCAGTTACATTATTTGAAGGGCTTTGTCAATTCGGGGACACGTAATGTTTTTTTTTTAATCTTTATGTTAATAAAGAACATTCATAATTTCTAATGTCTGTGTTTTCATGCTTTTTCTAATTATTATGTCATTTTATATGCTTATTTTAAAAATATTTTGCTTTTAAGTAAAAGCTTAGGTAAAAAGCTTCAAGTTTTGTATTTGCCTAGTCCCAGCCTTTCACTGTGGGTTCCCTTTCTAACTCGTTTGAAAAAACGTCTATTAGTATGTCTGTCTACTATGCCGGCGTGGACCTCTCCAAAACACCATCAATTAAACGCCCCTCTTAACGAAGTGAATGAAATAATACTTACCAGGTACTTATTTACACGTGGCGTCAGCTAACAAGTGAAATGCACTCACAAATAGGGTTGCCAAGTGTCCTCCTTTCGGGAGGACAGTCCTTCTTTAAAACGTTGAGTCCTCCTTTCTCCCTTGTCACCGAAATGTCCTCCTTTTCCACTATTATAATATTATTGCAAAAAATATAAAAAAATAATAATAAAATAGCATATTAATCTCAAACCATGTTACCACTGCTAAAAGATTTTTCGTGCTCAAATAGTAGTTCCATAGTACTATTTGAAATTTGGCACAGCGGCCTCTGAGTGGCGTCAAATAATATTCGATGGGGTACATGTCTCTATTCTATTATATACGTAGATCTCTTACACGTCGGGTTTATATTAGACGGTTTCGGTTAGTTGTTTAGGTAGATTTCGCGCCTTATATGCCAGTTATAAATTTTTATAAAGGGGTATTTTCAAAATCTCAGTTTTCGCCGAACAAAAAATGCCATAAAATCTCAACTGCGGCCAAATTTGATACAAATATTTTTTAAATTTAAGTTTGTGCTCATACGATAGGTGATGCCAAACTCGATTTCCACAGAAGCGGAGTTAAAAATTAATTTTTATTTAACAAATACGCCCGTCTTGAAATGGGATATTTTGGGTATCAATTCTCGATTTTTAGAAAAAGGATATTTTCAAAATTCTATATAGAAAAGGGGTTTTGTATCCAAAAAAGGAGTACGTCTGGCAAGCTTAATCCAACATGTTTTTCCTCGAATTGATCTAATTTTAAAAGTTAACCATCGAGTTAACCTATGTTTTTGTTATTCAAGTAAGTACAGGCGACAAGTATGTATTTTATTTTTGAAGTGATACTTCTTTAGCGAGGGTAGTGAATCCGAAAAAATTACCCCCCCCCCCCCCCCCCCTTTAGTCAGGAGGAGAAGGAAATGCTTACATAATTAAATTCGGGAGAACGGGTAGAGCTACGTGGTCAAATTTTTATGGTAGGTGCGCCTCATATTTGACAATATGGGAGGGCACCGAGGCCCTAAATTTAAGGGGGATTTTGCGAAAAAAACCGTTTTTGGTCGATATCTCTCCAACGGAGCCTCGGATCGAAAATGTGGCAAAAGATGACCCCGTTTCCATAACCCCGTTTCTCGGGGTCATCTGTGGGTTATAACCCCACCCTCCCCGGATACCCAAAAATTTTCGAAAAAATGGGAAAACTTGAAAAAAACGTAAAATATTGTTCGGAAAGTTAATAAAAATATCATAAGAAGAAAAAAATGCTTTATAAAAAAAAAGTTGAAAAAAGCAAAAAAAAATAAAAAAAGGGTCGAAACCTGGGGCAAAAGGTGAAGAAAAAAAGCTTAAAAAAACTCAATTCCTTATATCTCTCTCAGAAGTTTCACTTCAGTTGTGTGCTTATAAAGAACATAATTTTTTTTATGATTTACCTAAAAAACAGTGGTAATAATTATTACAAAATTTTAGCAGTTGGGTGGATAGCTCCTCACCATTTTTCAAAGCCGCGAGCCACCACTGGAAAAGTCCTCCCTTGGCTCGTGGAAAACTTGGCAACCCTACTCACAAATCGCACCAAAAGCTCAGATATTGGCGACTCTATGAACTTCGAACTCAACTTGACAGTCTTAACTAAACTCTGTCTGTGACCATAGATCTGTGACTAAACTAAAACGAAAACGTAAAATGTCGCTGGCAACGCCGCCTAGAAATAGGTGGGTGGTGGGTGGTGGGCCACGTCGGTCATGACGTAAAATTCAGTGCCATGTCGCCAGATGCTCTAAACTGTTTACGATCATTCCCGCATTTTTTCTACATTGCCATTCAAAACGTTTTCGTTAAATTTTTGCTCGCACTTTTACATCTGACGCGCCCGGTCGGTGTCCCCTGCGACTTGGCGCCTAGAGCGGACGCTCCGTTCACCTTATGGTAGGGTTGGCTCTGGCTCTATGCTAAGAGAGACCATTGCAAAAATAATTTGTAATATTCTCGAAATTGATATTGAAGTCGCAGTTTACTCTCATGCCGCCAAATATTTTTTGCTAGAATAGAGCCGTTAAAAATACTAGGATCAACATGATTATAGACGATGACGTTTTGGTTATTTCCTTGGCGGATTGGTCAGATCTCGTTGTTGTCGCAGGATATCTTCTTTACTCCTAAAATATAGAGATATGTATATGCTCGTTTCTTAAGGTGCAGATTTGCGAGACACGCCAAAATTGTAAGTGTGAACGTAGCTCGCGGTAGGCTCACGAGCCTCTCGTTCCGATCCATCCCCAGTCGGTTTTTAGACGAGACATCACATTAAAGGATGCTTGAGGCTCAGTGTGGACGGCTATAAGTGCAGCACGCTACGAGCCACGAGCCACCTACGAGCGAGGGCCGACGACGCGACCACGTTTATTTTGTTATGTATTATTTTGTTCAGTTACAATGTTGTCAATCAAAATAAAATCTCTGGAACCCCAAAGATAAAGATTACTATAGGAAAAATTGATTCGTGGGTCAATATCGCGGAATCCGTGGATCCTAATAGGGCATGGGAAGATTGCAGAAAAAAATTACGTCTCATCTTGCCACGTACAGAAAAAAAATCCGCCATTTTTTCTTAATAACGGACAAATCACAAACAGTTGAATAAACATGCCTTGGCGCGTCGCTATCTATGGATCGCGGTAAAATTCGCGAGCGTCTTTTGTGGACGCCCGTGGCTCTTGGCGCATCTCGCGTTCGTCTCGCACTCGTCGCGCGTGCGTCTCGGGCTTGTCTCTCCAAGTCTGTACGCACCTTTGAGTTGCCTGTCAAAAGCTTTTTGTTTTTCATTGTCACTATATATCATATAAGCATGTTTTTCGGGTTTTTCCTGTTTTTAAATCACAATGTTATATGTAATGTTATGTCTTTTGACAATAAGAATTCACCATCGTATTTTTTATATTGTTCAACGTTTTCGAATTTGTGTGTTATAAGATTGTTTTCCTTCAGCCATTTTCATAACGCCTACTAATTTTTATTTAAAAAACGGTTCATTTTATGTATATAATGTGGTGCATGAACAATGCTGAGAAGAATTTCACGCAAATTTCAAGAATCAGAGAATTAATACACATTAAGGTGTTGCATATAAAGCAATAAAATTGATAGGCATTTCTGGTATAACAGAAAGTCGCCATTAATATCGAGAAAAAAGAGCATGCGCACAAACTCCCAGATTTAAATTTATAGGTTTAAATTCCGAATAGTTTTCGGCACACGGCTAACTGCCCACTATCGTACAACTTGGTGGCTAGCATGAATTTTACGCATAAGTAAAATAACAGTTTTAATGGAATTTTTCCGACTTCATCATATCCTTTAGTCTTTATTTGGCTTCAAAATTGAATGAATGAAAAAGGCTGAAAATATGTTTTTTTAGAAAAGCGTCTAGACACTTTATACATTTTATTCTTGTTTTTGTAGGTATATGTAGTTATACTGAAATATAAATCTATCTTTATTTGTACTGACAGAAAATCAACTATAATTACAATTTATTCAAATAATATCATATGTATATTGTACTGTATGTTTACTTAAACAATTTCTTTCTTTGCAGGTGTGATAAAACCTAAAGCAGCCAAGTACATTCACCTAGTGATATTTATGTTGATATTTTGTAGATTTTAGAATAAAAATATTTCAAGTATAATGTATTTTATTTTGGAAGAAGAGTTCTATCTCTGGTTTATTTAAAATACCGTTTTATTGGTAATTCATTTAAATTCAGGTTCTACTTTTATTCTGTTGGACTTGATAGTATTTTGAGATTAGTAATTTAGACGTAAATTAACATATTAATTTAAAAGACTATGGTCAATATTATTAGGATTTTTCATTTGTGGAATATTCAACAAAGCGTCAATTGAATTCACTGCCTCAGATTTTGCCTCGTTCAATCTATTTAAATCTCTATTTACAGTATTCAAGTGTATAACTTTCTCTTCCAGATTAAATAGTCTTCTACGTGTGTTCCTATTTTCCTCTTGAACCTCTTCAAGTTTTTCCAGTATTTTATCCATTTTCTCGTCGATTTTCTTCAAATAGCTTATAACCTCATTATCGTTTGTAGTCCTGTTAACATTAATTTGTGTCAGGCTTTGCTTCTCTTCAAATGTGTCTAAATACTGTCTATGAACTTCTACTATTTGGGGTTCAACACCTAACTGAAGTAACGGTAAATTAGTCGGAGTTTCTGAACTTGAACTGTTAATAAGGCTATTCGTCGAAGCGAACTGAAGCTGCTTTTCTTGTTTCTTACTAAGTTTTACTTCATTTTTCAGCTTTTCGAAATCTTCTCTCATTACTAAAAAATAAGCATTCGACAATAATAAAGCGAATCTCGATTTTTCTTAATTATTAGATAAAGTATGTATGTGTCAAATAAAATATTTTTCTAAGACTGTTAAATAACTTGCTTTGTTTGCAAATAGTTAATAGTGTGTATGTACATTACTCACGCCTGTGAGTAATAATCTATTACCCAGGGGCTGCGACCAATCACAGGAATATCCGTTGCTAGGCAATGTTCTTTAGGGAATAATCATGCAATATAAAGGACGATTTAATTTAACATGCCACCTATACGATCGAAACGCAAAGGACCAGGCATACTTTTATATGGAAAATGTCTCTCGGTTAATTTTCGTAAATGTTTGATATATTTTAATTCTCGTCATTCTGATGAAAATTCTCCATGGGCCCGATGAAATCGTATGACTGTTTTCCTAGACTAGGGTGCAAATAAATCCCAATTTAACATTGAAATATTGAAAAAAATAATATGCATTTATATTTTATACTCAGAATTTGTTGTCAATTCCTTATAAAATGCAGTTATTTTAGGAACATGCAAAGTAAATGAACAAGTAACATAATTATTTATACAGGGTGTCTCACCAAAAATGTTGTGATGCATTATGATATATTCTTCAGGAATTACGTGCTTTTAAAATGGTTTTAAGTGGAGCTAAATAGGAATACCATTGGAAAAGATTTCGAAAGTAATGAGCAAAATGATGTTTTCGTTTACCGGTGCACCTATGTATAAAGTTTTATAAAACATTTTGGGCACTTATCAGCGTTTATTCAAAATGCAATTAATTATCATTGGAAGCTGATCCCGATCTCCAGCATCTCATATATTTTTTGGAATATTTGGTCGTCCAGACCCCAAGAACCATAGAACACTAGCAACACATTCCAACCGTGTGGGCACCTGACTTGCATGTACAATAATACCCAGAAATAATGGGATTTTTCTCGTTGATGAAAAATGCATAATTGATATTTCATTGAACTTCTGTGTCGTGATTTTGCTCGAATCCTTAGAAGGTATGGATCATTTAATCGACTGATATATTCAAATGATATATTTCCCAACTCGAGGCTGTTATCTTGAGTATAAGAAGATGACATTTTTATTTGAAATAATCCAATGGCAGACCAGATATTCTAAGTTCAAAACGGGAAGGAAAACTTACTAAGAAAAAAATAATATTGAGGAAGTCTATGGATCGAACCTTATATGTTACTTTGTCCATGACTATTTGTCTCGGCTAGTTTTATTCTAATGTATATTCCATTGGTAAAAATGAGTGTATTTGCGTCTCTCTCTTTTTCGTACCAATAAAAAATAATGCAAATACACTCGGTTACTGAATTCATCACAATAAATTGCGGTTTATTTTAAAATCGTAACACCAAAGGAAGATAAAACCTCTAAATATTTCAAATCTGCATTTCTGAAACACTTTGTATATAGAGGAATTTCTAATTATTAAATGCTCAATGCTTGGTAAAGATTTGGTGAATACATCTTATTAATAGTGCCTATTGGTATGTTAAAGAAATGCATTACAATAAATTCTTAGTGCGCTTTGATATAATTAGAAATATTTTAATTTGTAAATAAATGACAGTTTGTAGTTATGTGTGAGTGTCACCTTTATTACAGTGCAAAGTTGAAAGTTTACTATGGCTTTTCGAGTATGATTTAACTGTTACATCTGTGATGATGAAGTTCATAAGCGAACTGTGACGGTTTTAAATGGCCAAAAAAAATACGCATTGCAGAAACGTCGACGCCAAGACCTACAGTATCCCAATATGGAATTTGCTCCAAACAGCCGTGTTTGTTTTAATTGTAATAACAGCACAAGAATAATAAATAACCAGAATCCAAACTCTCAACCGTCACCGTGTATATTGATCAAAAGCGCTGGGTGACCTTCAATCCACGCCGCAGCCAAAATTCCATGAGCGCGCTTACTGCATTTTGACTGATTTAATATCTTATTAAGAAAATAGTACGGAAGGCCGGATAGCTGAACTTTTTTTGAAGTGAATATTTCTGTGGTTTCATGAGAGTGATTTTTAAGGCCGCCCCGCATCACGACAAGGTTTATGAAAAATTGATTATCGAAACCGGCTCAAATAAGTAAAATAAGTTGAGAATAAGTGACACTAACCGAAAGTTGATTGGACGACTAACCCAAATTAACCAAGCCTATTAAAATTGATTATAACGTATAGGAACAGGCTCAAATAAGTAAAATAAGTTGATACTAAGTGAAACTAACCAAAAGTTTATTAGACGACTAACCCAAACTAACCAAATCTATTAAAATTCATTATAACGTATCGGAACCGGCTCAAATAAATAAAATAAGTTGAAACTAAGTGAAACTCATCAACATTAACCCAAAGTAACAACATCTATTAAATTAAAAAAAAGTAGGAACATAGCTCCGCCACAGAAGTAGGAAAAAAAATCTAAGGCCAATATTTTTACTAGTAAAGTGGCTTTATCTTATTTTTCCTAGGAAAACAAACAAGTGCATACTAATTTCCTTACTAATTGGTAAATAATTACAAACTTTGAAGGAAATCATTGGAGCTGTTTCCGAGAAAATCGATTTTGTTCTTTTTCTCAAGAGTAAAGGGACTTCAGCGATTTTTCACAGAAAAATGGGGTAGTACGTATTATTTGCCTACTAAATTGTAAACATATAGAAAATCTAATGAAAATCGTTAAGGCCGTTTTTGTCAAAACCATTTTTTTTATATTATTCTTTACATAAACTATCCTTAATTATTGTAAGGTTAAAGAAAAAAATTATAAAACGTCTGGAGATATTGTCCCGAAACTCCTAAATACCCATTTTGGTAGAAATCGGCCTAACGGTAT